>JAADVN010000111.1:0-33795 GCA_023335535.1 Globisporangium spinosum
AACTGGCAGCGAATAAGTTGAACAACTCTGCAGCACTTACTCTGGAACCCTCCTTCAATTTCGCTTTGCTCTCAGGAGTTTCTTCTTTTTCATTGTACAACCGCACGCTGCAGTAGTTCATCAGCGAATGCAGCGCCTTCGTGACGGGCGAAAGCTTGTTCGTGCCATAGTGGCCCCGTTGGTTCTGCGCAATTACGCTCTTGAACTCGAGCGCTGAAAGCTTGAACAAGGTGAAAAGAAGACGACCAAAATCTTCAACATCCAGAGGTACAAACTCAGCAACGTCCACTCGTCCAGAGTCTGTCGGGCAGTAGAGCAAGCCTTGCAGTAGACCATATTCACACTCTTCCTCGCTGTTGAACTGGGAAGCGCTTCGAGCCTCCAGCGCGATGTCAAGCGCAGGCTGCGAGATAAGCATCGATTGGTTGCGCTCCAGAGTCGATACAATTCTATCTCCAATCTCGACAATTACTGTTGGCTTCTTGTCGCGACAGAATAGCCCTTTTCGAATTCCCCACGAAAGAACGGCTTGGGCTTTCAAAATCACCTTCGTATGGAGCTGCTCGATGTGATCTTGAGGAGCTCGCAGGCGATCAGACAGGATGCTCTTCCCTCGAGCTAGATCTAGCAGAACATTCTCAGCATCTTGGTACAGCTTCTTCGCACTCGAATCACCAGGCTCGCTCACGATATTTATACCAGCGTAGTCGATTTCGTTGGACAGCTCACTCAATAGGCACAGGATGTCGTTCGTCAAGTTGCACGTTCTCGAATCATTTGCTGCATGCTCGTCTTGACACAGCCGATTTCCATACACAGCAAGCGCTCGGAAGAGATTCAAAACTCCATCGTCCTGGAAGTCGACGCAAAACGGAATCACATATCCCGGAGGTTCTCTCTGGCCGATCTCCTCGAGCATCTTTAACCGTCCACGAATGTTCTTGATTCTCCGCGCTTTGGATTTGTGACTTGTATTGTTGGCATCTCCAGGCGCACTTGGCGTACTTGGCTTGCTGGCTGCTTGAGTGGGTTCCCGTTCCGTACGGAAAAGGATGTCTTGGAGCCCAGCTCGTGGCTGCTTGAACGCAGGCAAGGACCACCGGCGGAGCATCAGGAGGTGAAGCTGAGAAAAGACTCGTTCGCCCACTTCAGAAAGATTCACGATATCACTGAGCTCTGCCGACGACCGTTCCTTGACGCTACTCTCCACTCGTCGCGCTGGGTCCACATAGACCTCAAGACAGTTCAAGTAGCCTGAGTAGACGAAAATGTGTCCAGAAGAGACGTCGACGCAGGTGGGCGAGCCTGCTGGAACGCCCCGCAGCAAAACAGGAAGCACCTCTTTCTCATCAGACAGCATCTTCCCAGTCTTCATCGAGAAAAACCAAGCTGCGTCGCATGCATTTACCGCTCGCTTCGTCTTCTCACTGTGATGCTCTGCAGTAGTGTACAACCCAGGTGGAGAGACGATGCACAACTGACCATGGCTGATGTAGAACGAACCAGCCACGAGCAGCACAGGATCCAAGACACCAAGACCAGGCTTCGCTGTGAGCGTCACACCAGAGACAGTCGGAACGAGCAGCTTTTTTCGGAGGTCATTCGCGCAATTGTCGATCCAAACGGACGCTTCGCTCAATGAGAAGTCGTTTCGGCGCAGCGCGACTAAACACTCTTTTCGGGTATACAGCCCACCCCAAAAGCCAAACAGTTCGTTCACGAGATCCTGTTCTTTCTCGCTTGGGCTCTTTTCCTCCGTCTCGCTCACTGCGTCGGTGACTTTTGGGGTCCCACCAGCTTCTTCGTCGTAGAACAACGAAGCGTGGAAAATCGCGAAGGGATTGTTCTCCAGGTTTGAGGATACTCCTTCAGGTGATTGCTTCTCAGATTCATCTCTGGCTTGATCGTGACTAACACCTTGCTCGCTCTGCTCAGTTGGGTGTGTATCCCCTTCTGTTTCGTTGACCACTGCTTCGTCAACTGATGCGTTGACTGCCATTGCGTCATCGACCGTCGCTGCGTTGACTACTGCCGCGTCACCGACTGCTGGTTCTACTCCGGTTGCTTCCTGGACTGCTGGTTCCACGACTGCTGCTGCATCCACTGCTGCTTCTTCTTTCACTTCGCTCTCCTTGGTAGCGTTGGCTGCTACTGCCTTAGACTCTTTCGTGATGAGCGTCGCCCGGACACAAGATTCGCACAAGTCAAAATCGCAGCCCGAATCGCATCGAAATCGCTTTGCCGCATTGTTTCCACCGCACAACGCCAGACGACCGTCGCACATCCACGAAGACTTCGATTCGCGTAACGATAGCGTGTGGGAATGTAATGCCGATACCAATGCACTGTCTTCAATATTTGCAGCATGCGCATCAATGGCTGGCCCCTTATTCTGGATGTCCATGGGACTGAGATCAAGAAAGAGGTTGATTTCCTCTTCTTCAAGATCCATTGTCGAGACAAGTTGGGAGACATCGTGACGATACAGCACGAACTGGTGGCGCGGGAGTAGCTCTTTGGTGCCTGCACTTGCTGGACTGGTATCCGCCTCTACCTGCTTGAACGGGAGTTTCTTTCGCTCCAAGATTCCGCCCTCTTTCTCGACCACAATAACCAAGTCGTAGCAGTTCTCCGCACCCCATCGATATGTATTGACGCGCTGAGTCTTGTCCCATCTGACTGTCACACCGCTTCCAGCCACTCCACCCCAGGTACTCACGCGCTCAACAGTCCCGAGACTTCCTTCTGTGCCATCCTGGTTCGACCATTTCCAGTCTGGTCCGCGCACGACTCGGTCGCCAATCTTGATACTCGACTCTGAATCCGATTTGGCGCGAGAATCGCTCGGCGGGTGCGCATCACTCTTGAGCTGCTCATGCTTGATGGTCCGATTCAGGAGTGGGTCCTTCGTGGAAGCTGGTGGGTGGCCTTTGGGCTTCTGCAACGCGTCTTTTGTATGAATAGAGCGCTTGAGAGTGTCGATGCACTTGATTGTGTATAGATCGACGCCGTCTGTGACCATTGCGTACACGCTGCTCTCACTCACGCCCTTCGCGTTCACCGAACGATTTGGACTAAAGTAGAGCTCCTCGACACGATCAAGATCGGTCATATCAATGCGATCCACTCGATTGCTTGGCATCATGATCGTCCGACAGAACAAAAACTTCCCAATGCAGCACAACCACGACCGTTCGGCATCTCGGCTTCGCGCGTACGTTCGATTGTGCGCATACACGTAGTCTCTAATAGTGAGTCCATTTCCCGTCCCAACTTTGAGCAAACCGGTTCGCCCAAAGATGTAGAGAAAGAGACCATCGGTAGCAATGCAGTCGCTCGACGAAGGCTGATAGGCTGAAATCTTCCATTGAGACACCAACGCGCGTGTGTACGTCGCAGCAAATGACGGTCGCGAGCTCTGATCCACGAGGCGGCGCCAATACATTTCGAGCACGCTCTTCAAGCCGGGACGCACAGCATCGCCGACTAGAGGAGTACCACGTCCCAGCAATGTCAGTTGAAGAGCAGTGAAGCTCAGTAGCGAGAAGGATTGCAGCTGGATACCCATTCCCAAAAGCGCAGTCAGTCCGGCGACCGCTTCTTCTGGTAGTAACGCTTGTCTGAAGCAGCTCGAGTCCAGCTTTTCACCAATGTCACCGACATTTTTGCCAACATCCGCTGCCTTCATAAGTGCGAGAACTTCATTGATAAACGCTTGGACATCGACGGGCTCGTACAGCAAGCTGGTTTCAGGCAGCTCTCCTAGCTTGACAAGGAACTCAACTGCGTCGTCGATGCTCCCTTTCCATTGCAGCGGAGATCGAAATGGCAGATGCGGCCACTTGCGCGGGTGCAGCGTCGGCACTGTAGTTTCAATCGCATCTTCCTTGCGTGTCGCCCCTAGAAACACTGACGATGACGTAGATGCTGACGACAAAGGCGGCTCCTCGTCTTTTTGAGTACATGTATCAGCACCTGCGTCTTTCAACACACCAGCCGATAGTTCTTCATACGTGGGCTCGGTCTCGAGTGCGCGCTGGTAGCAGACGCGCAGAAATTCGCATTGCTTTCGGTATCGATACGACTTCGCAGCGTGTACCCGCCGCGCAAATGTAGCGACTGCACTTCGCGCGCTGCGGCTTCTTTTCTGTCTTTTTCGCTCCCACTCTTGTTGATACAACGAAGTGTCAACGCCGGTCGATGACGCACTGAGCGCTGTTTGCTCTTTTCCATTCGCATAATACGCCACGTAGAGATCGTCGAACGCATCGTATACTTCGTCATACAGCGGAGCGGGATCTGGGATTCGCTCACTTCGCAAAGAGTTGCGTTTCGGCAGAGAAGATGTCCACACGCTCGGTCGCAATCGCTTGTTTTTCACCACGCTCGCTCTCACTTTGTTCCTCTCGCTCGAGTTCACACTTTCTTCTCCATCGTTGCCATCTTCGTCGTCGTCACCGCCGCTTTCTCCTTCAGGGTCTTCATCATCGTAGTAATCGTCGTCGTCTTCAGAAAACTCGTCGCTGAACCTTTCGTCGTCGTAGTCGTCGCCATCGCTTTCTTCGTCGTCGCGGTCGCCACCGCCGCGCTCGCCTTCGTGGATGTCTTCGGCTTCATCCACGATCCGAATCGCGTTCGTGCGCAGTACCATGTCGTCGTTGAAGAAGTGGAACGTTTCCTCCGAGTCGAGAAATGGCGGCATCGTCTTCTTGGTCGTCGCGCCCATCGCCATCGTCACGCGGCTGTCGTCGTCACGGTCGCCGCTGCCATTGCTGTTGCTCGTAGCTGAGCTGCGTCGTCTGCGCGGAGACGCGGTAGCAGGGGCGGAGCCAGTCGCAGAGAGCGCCATTGACGAGGAAAGATCGCTTCCTCTGGATGCGCTTCCCATACAAAAAATGAATAGAAACGTGCCGTCTTCACCTGTTGCTGTTGTTGCTTTTTGGGAATGCAGATTGGGGTTCATTTCTTCTTCTCTTTCTCGCGCTTCTTCTTCCTTTTCTGGGCTTTTTAGTGGGTGAATGTCTGTATTTCAAGGCTGCAAAGCCACTTTAACTCATTAATAAGGACTTTTGAGCGCACCTTAATGGGTTGTGCTCGTTCTGCCGAGGTGGATGCCCTTGCGTTAAGGGACGCACATAAAATGGTGTGGGCTACTTCAAGCTCCATTTCGCACTTTCGAAAAACAGTACAGTACAGTAAGCATTTCCTTCCTGATTCGTACTTTAGAAGATACATAAAGTAATAACAATTCGGAAAGCCCCAACGCAACAAACACGCGAGCCGACCGCAATAACGACAAGCGAGAGCGACAGAAGAAGAGCGAGCGAGCAACCAAGAGCACTCACGCAGCACCGCGAGATGGATCCTCCGAGCGGCGGCGCGCCGAGCATGACGACTGGCGCCAGCGATACGAGCGCCATAAGAAGCGAAGCGTCATCCAGCAGCTCTGCACCTCCAATCGCGCCTGACGCTGCCAGCACCAGCGGATCACACGCTTCGTCTGCAGGGGGTCCTCCACCGCCGCCGCCTCCTGGTCCTCCGCCACCGTCCGCCGCTCCACCGGCGTCTTCTCCAGCAAGGATCAAGGCTTCTTCTGCGACGACTGGGAGCCCCGCACCGTCGACCCCGGCTTCTCCTGGTACAAATGCGCAATCGACGCCTCATTCCAAGCTGCTGAACCACCAGCCGCTCGACTCCCCCGACGAACTGGACCGGAAATGGTACGCGCATTTCTACCACATGCAGAAGACGATCCAGGGCAAGGACGAGCAGACTGTGCTTGCCGTTTTGAAGCAGTCGCCGTCTGCAGAAGGAGGCAACGCGCCACCGCCGGCGCTGTCGTTCCAGCCGGACATTGCGCTGCTGTATGCGATTGTAACCGAGCCGCCGCTGGCAAAGCAGTACTTGCGCTACGTTACAGCAGTGGCCGCGGCTGACAACTACAAAAACTGCATTGGCTGGCTGCAGAAGCTGATCGACCTCAAGTTTGTCAAGCTGCTCGTGTCGTGCCGCAGCCAGCTGCTCTGGCTTGTCCGCGAGTTCGTCCACGTGAATGTCCCGGGAGTCGACAAAGTGATCATTTGCTTGATGCGCTACCTCACGGGCGGAGATCCGAGTCGAACGACAATCTGGCTCGCATCCTCGATTATCCGAATCCTGATTGAACATGAGTCATGGCTGCTGTCCTGCTCCAGCTTGATCCCGTTCGTGTTCCACACGTTCGCGCGCATCACGGTCGACCACACGGCACCTGCAAACGCGAATCTGCTCAAGCAGGAGATCGACCTGTGCGCTACGCTCTGGAATCGCCGCCAAGCAGATGTCGCGCAGCTCGGCCGCGAATTGGTGCGCGTGCTGAACGACGCCAAAGATGTACGTGCTTGAAAGGAATTTGGGGCTTTGGGAGTGGTATTGCTGTTGTTTGTTGCGTGACTATCGTTATGTGCCCTTACTAACACTCTTGCCTCTTGTTGCTGTTGAACCCCTAGATCCCAGGTATGAGTACGCTATGGAAACAGTTGCGCAACGTGCGAGACGACACCGACAAGGACGCGGGCGTCTTTTCAGTGGCACATCTGATGGCGATCCCGACGCCGCCAAAGTACCTGGCGTACCGGCTGAGCCCAAAGATGGAGGAGTACCTCATCTTCATGATGGTTCGTGTTGTGTGGTAGAATTGCCGTGCCATGTAGCCTCTCTGAGAACTAACCGACTAGTGGATCTCTGTGTCTTCGTATTCTGCAGGAACGTGTTCAAGTTGGATCCATTCACAGATACCAAAAGTGGTTCGCGTCGCAGTTCCTGAGCAGCGCTGGTTCAGACGCGCTCGTCCCTGACTTGGTTCGATACATCTGCGCAGTGTACCACCCGTCGAATCAAATCCTCGGGTCGAAAGTGACGCCGCGCTATCACATCCTGGGATGGCTGTACTTGCTCTGGTACGCATTTGCAGCCTTGTTATTTGACGTCTCATAGTTCGAGCTTTGGTTTGTCTCTAACACGTACGCTGTATCTGTGATTGTTTGTATCATCACACAGCAAAAGCCCAAGCGCGTTGGCTCGAGCCCAGCTCGCCATGTTTTTCGACTTTCTCTATTTCAAGCCTAGCGACAACATCATGAGTGTCGAGCCGACGATATTGCTCATGGTAAGCTGCACTTTGTGCCTTTCTGACCCGAAAAATATTTTGTCTGTCTATTCTAAAACCATCCTTTTGCGCTCTTGTGCAGGTAAAATCTGTGAAAAGCCACCCCACGATGTCGCTCGCGATGATCCAGTTCCTCGTGTTTGCCGTGGAGAAGTTCGCCGCCTCGGCTACAAACAGACAGTTGATGCAAAAAGGGGTCTCGACTGCGTTCTCCGTGGCGCTCAAGGTTGGCGTGGTCCCGTCGATCTTGTCGCTGCAGTCGTTCCCGGTTCTCGAGTCGAGTTCGCCAGAGTTGAAATCGGAGCTTCACCGGATCTTCCCTGAGCACTTCCCGTCGCCAGACAACATCCAAGTGCAAGCGCAATCTCCACATCGCAGTCCAGCTCCCGCAGGAAGTAGCAGCCCGTCTGGGTTCCATTCGCCGCTGTCCCACGGCTACTCTGGCGAGAGCCCTGTTCGCAACAGCCCCATTGATGCCGGCAGCCCGATCACGTCTCCTGGACGAAGTCCATCTCACTCGGAGTCCAGCGTCGCGTCTGCTGGGACATCGTCGGATTCCAATTCGCTGAGCTCTTCGTCGTTCTTGCCGGACAACCAGCAGTCGCCGGAGCCAAGTGCCGAGATGTCAGCGCCAAGCGGATTGATTGACGCGACGACGCTCGGATCTACCAAGGCGATGATGGATGTGCCTGCGAGTTTGCTTGTTCTCGGGAGCGAGGATTTCAAAAATTTCCAGGAAATGCTCCCGGAGCCTGTCTCGCGACCGACAGAGGGCTTCTTGGAGTGCCTCAACGACATTCTGATCTCGTGGATCCGTCAGGACAACGCCGTCGACCTCGCCGCGCCGCTCGGCTCCTACTTGCACGCCTCGCTAGAGAAGATCATCGTGTCGTCCAAGATCAGTCTGAGTGACGCTCCGAAAGCGACGTGCGCCGGTGTGTTTGACTCGATGCTGGACCAAGTGCTGAGCGAGCCGCAGGAAGTGTTTGTGCCTTTCTTGCAGGCCATGTACGCGCGCGATATCACCATCAGCTTCCGGTTGCTCGCGTTCTGCTGCTCGCGAAGTGAGGCGACAAAGAGCGTCGACGCCGTGCTGGCTCCGTACATCGCGTTCTTGGACGCCATCGGCGGGAGCCTCACGCAGAACGTCGCGAAAGACCTGACGCTGAGTCAGCACATCGACGATGCGCGCGCACTCGCGTGCTCGTTGCTGGGCACTTCTGTGGCCAAGGCCAGCGCTGCGAAGGACGAGGTCGGCGCTGTCGAGGCGACCGTATTGTTTATCACGCCGTACCTGTTTGCGCACATGAATCACCCGAGCCTCGGGAAGCTCATGGCGCGCAGCGAGACGCTCGTGCAGCTGTTGCTGGGCTTTGCGACGCCGACGATGCTGCATGCGCTGTGCAGCCGCCTGCTGCTGCAGGAGTTTGCGATTTTCAAGCACCGGCTGACAAATGTGCTGCTGTCGTCGCTGCAGTGGAACTCGTGGGAGCAGTACGGCATGTGGGACCTCGTGCTAGCAGAGGTCCAGGCGTCGCATTCTCCATCGGCAGAGAAGAACTTTATGGCAGCGGCGCGCAAAGTGCTGGCGTGCATCAGCCCCAAGGACAACGCGGAGACCATGAGCGGACTCATGAAGTGTCTGGTGCTCTTTAGTCCGGATGCGAGCGTGCTGCAGTGCATTTTTAAGCTCTCCAGCGCCTACGAGGACTTTCCGCTCGCAGTGCTCTCGTGCTGGATCGAGAAGTTCCCGGACATGGTGAAGAACTACGTGCTCGTGATTTTGCAGACTGCGGGCGACGCGACGAAAGACGTGGACGAGGTGCTGGGCAAACTCGAGCGACTCCAGGCGAGGCGAGTCACGCACCCCGCGACTGGCGGCAAGCGCGCTGGTCAGGGCGGACTCCGCGCTCCAGTGTCTAGTCTGCTGCTAAGCGATGAGGTAGTCGCGTCGGCGCTGCGGAAGATCGTCACACAGGAGAACAGCAGCAGCTACCCAGCGCTGTCGAAGCTGCTCGACGACTATCAATCCAGGTCTGTAGCAGCAGTCAGTTCGAGAAACGCGTCGGAGGGCGATGAGCAGCAGCCTACTGCGAGTAAGAAGCAACGAGTTGAATGATAGATACTACAGAGTACCTACGAGTACTACGAAGGAGTACCATACCCGTCAAGTATGCTTTTGAAGTTCTGGTGGGAGATTCTGGGCGGCAATAAAGTCTGCTTGTGGGAAACAGCATGTTTGAACATGCTACGTTGAAACGTGAACCTTTTGGTTTCTGCTGTGCAAGAAACGAACAACAGGTTTTTATAGAGAGACGTTTTCGTGCGCGGCTAAGTGCGATGTCGTACTTAGCCGCGCATGAAAAAGTACGAGAACACACACGCATGCTGGCACTCGCTCGCTCGACCGTCACACGCATATTCGCCCAATTCAAGGCAAGAACAGAGAAGGAGGGAGACAGAAGGGAGAGAAAGGAAGCCATCATGGGGATCATGTTTTCCAAAGTGTTCGCGTCGCTCTTCGGCAGCAAGGAGGTGCGTATCCTCATCCTGGGCCTCGACAACGCCGGCAAGACCACCATCCTCTGTACGTAGTGCCCTCGTTGCTTCCTCTTTTCTCGCTTGCTGCTTGTGCTCCGTGCCACGAAGCAGTGGGGGAAACGCTGTGTGTGTATGTATACGTGTGTGCTTGCTAACCCTTTGTTCTGAATCGTATCTGGTATGTGTATGTGCGTACAGACCGCCTGCAAGCGGATGAGATCGAGCAGACCGTGCCCACGATCGGGTTCAACATGGAGACGCTGCAGTACAAGAACATCAAGTTCCAGGTCTGGGACCTCGGCGGCCAGACGAGCATCCGGCCGTACTGGCGGTGCTACTACCCAAACACTGACGCGATCATCTACGTCGTCGACTCGGCCGACACGGACCGTCTGAACATCGCCAAGCAGGAGCTGCACGCGATGCTTGAGGTAACGTGACGTGCTGTGAACGGGTGTCTTCGTGTGTTTGGCTTGTAAGGGAGCTGACGCCTATATAATATCTCTCTTTTTGTGCGTGTCGCTCTTGATGCAACAACAGGAAGAAGAGTTGAAGGACTCGATTTTGTTAGTGTTTGCGAACAAGCAGGACCAGAAAGGCGCGCTGAATGCCGCACAGGTGCGTGTTCCCGAGCTTTGCTGCTAACAATTAGCGATGAGCGATGTTCTGACGTGATGAATTGGTTCATGTGCGTGCACAGATCTCAGAGGCGATGGGGCTCTCGGACATCCGCAATCGCCAGTGGTCCATTAAAGAAACCACGGCGACGGAGGGGGCAGGTCTCTTTGACGGCTTTGATTGGTAAGAAACCAAGAACCACACGTGGGTCAAATTATAAGCGTGGGTGTCATCATTACATTGGTCGTATTGCATTGATGTCTAACGAATGACTCTTCTGACGACGTTGAACAGGATCGTGACCTGCATAAAGGGAGAATAGACACCCGTCGCCAGCATCAGTTTCCCCACCGAGATGCATGTTCTCCCACCCGCGCGCTGTCGACCTTTGCAGTCGTCGCCGCCGCCATGCCTCAGCGAGATAGATTGAAGATTATGAACAACTGCAGCGAGCGGCGCATGCATCCAAGACACGCTTGAGGAGAATCACCAGCGAATCGAATGCGGAATCGGAACGAACGTGAGCATCAAGTGACAGACAAGCCGGTTTCTGTTGCTAATTGATGAGAGCATGATGGTGAAGCCGAAGCTGATGGTGATGATGGGTACTGTATTCGTTCGCTTGGTAACCACAATGAACACATTTCTATATGTTTATATGAATGCGCTGAATGGGTTTGCTCAAATGACGATAACGAGTGATGATGCGACGCAGGCTGGTTTGGTACGTTCATCTCAAGTCGGATTCCATTTCTTTGTTTATTCCTGCTTTCTGTGCGCGTCTCAATCCATTTCCAGCAAGCAGCAGCAGTTACCAATCAACAATACAAAGCCGCCTCTTCACAAGAGATCAAATCCCAATCTATCGGCAAAGACCGACCACCTCCAGTCACAAAGCGCCAGACGAAGATGCCGGTGGGGACCGGAATGCTGCATGCTAGCAGCGACGCGGTCTGGTTCTGCGCGCCAGAGACGTAGTCCATCGAGCACTGCAAGGTGTTCTACTGCATCAGCAAGTACGCGCAGCAGGCACCGAATGTGCGCACGTCCGAGCCGTGGGTCCGCCAGGTGGCGCTGCTCGTGCTACTCTATGAGGGCATAGATCAGGGCGCACTCAGGTTCGACTACGCGTCGAACCTCGTGTGGATCTTCTTCGCGGGGGTCACGGAGCGGCGCTGGCTACACGTCTCGCAGGAAGCCAAGTCCGTGATCGACGACCTGTGGGAAGCCAAGCTGCTGAACGGCATCAAACTCTCGTCGGTTGACTACCAGTCCGTGACGGCGTACCAGGTGTCGATGAAAGGCATCGCGATCGTGGAGCAGATCCCCGCGAGTATCAAAGAAGAGACGAATAAGTTCATCTATTCTCCACAGGATAACAGCGAAAACCAGCAACAGCAGCAACAACAACAGCAACAACTGGTCCACGTCAAGTACAACGGCAGAGAGTCCGTACTCACGAGCGGCGACGCGTCGTACATCAAGATCAGCAGGATCACCGACTCGGAGGACGCGTCGTATGTCTCGAGCCCGTACATCCCGTCGTGCCTGCGCTCCAACAGTGCGTACCGCATCGAGCCGACGTCAAACGCGATGCGCGCGACCGAGTCGGCACACGGCCACAGCATGATGATCAAGGACGCGGTCGAGAGCATTGTGCTCTCCCAGATGCGTGCGCTGGTGGGCGAGTGGATGCCCTTTGGCGCGAGCCAGATCGCGGCGCTCAACGAGCGGCTCGGCGCAATGGAGCGCTGCCAGGGCGGGCTCTTCAGCTCCAAGATCGACGAGAACCCGACTGCGACGCACTTCACCGTGCCCACGGGCTTGACGCAGGTCAAGATCCTGGACTTTGACGCGACCAATTTCATCAACTTCGAAGTCGAGATCAACTTTCCCGAGGACGACGGCGTGATCCAGATCGAGAACTTTGGCATGCACCTCCACATGAGCGGCGTGCCGCTCTACAGTGTCAAGGTGGACGCGGTCATGCACCGCGCGGAGAAGGACATCCCGTTGGACCTACTCGCGCGCTTGCTCGTGGACGTGCATCAGGACTCGTCCATGATCATCTGGGACTGCTTTCTCGGTACCAGATCAGTGTGCTGGACATGATCTTCATGAAGGAGAAGGTCGAGCGCAACAAGTATAACCTGATTATCTCCAAGTCGATCGGGCCAAAGTTGCCAGCTTACAAGTATCTCAACAAAGGTGAGGGCGAGAACGAACTCAAGCAGGTGCTGGGCGAGATCTACGCGTGCTACGACATCACGCGGGAAAACGTGCTCTTCCTGGGACGCGAGGGCTGTCTGTTCTGCGGACAGAACGGGCAGAAGTATGAGTCGCTGCTGACCACGTTCATGGGACTCAACAGTCGCGAGATCTTCATTCGCAACTTCTTCCTGCACACATTCGTACTCGACGACACGCTCGGGAATCTGCGAAAGCTAATCAAGAACTTTCGGAAGTTGCCCAAGAGCCGCATGCACGTGAAAAAATCGCTGAGCGATGCCGCTAAGAACACGATCCTGCTCATCGAGTGCCTCCAGCACCTGCTCGAGTTGGTGGAGGATCTCGAGCTGCCGCCGATGCCAGTTGAAGCTGCGGGATGCAAAATCTACAAGTCGCTCTTGTTGCTCGAGCGGAAGTATAGCATCCTGCTCCACTGCAAGGACTCGATCAAGCTCATCGAGAAGCTGCGCACGCAGCTCGCCAAGGTGTCGAGCGACTTTGACCTGAACATCAAGCACATGGCTGACACACTAATGATCCGGCGGCGCGTGCGTCGCAATGTTGAGATCGTGCGCGCGATCTTCGTGGGCAACCTCGCGTTCGAGATCGTCGACCGGCTCAGCGGTGGCACGTTCACGTCGCGAACCCGCAGTGGTTCATCGACTGGATCAAGAAGCCGCTGATCGACCCGCCGGAACTCTTCCTAGTGCTCAACCTGCTCTGGTTCAAGCTCGCGTGGGTGCTGCTTCAGATGTGGCTCAAGAAGCAGACATACAACTACGAAGCGTCTATTGTCGTGCGCGCGGACGTGGACAAGCGCATCCACGTGGGGCATCTCAAGCGGTACCTCAAGAAGCCGCTGCAGCTCAACATCTTCGAGTACGACGAATTCAAGCCCGAGCTACAGACATATGCGTGGACCGAGTCGGCGTTCCTGTTCGACGAGGCCGAGACGCTCGTGCAGATCGTGGTCGACGAGAAGCAGCAGCTGCTCCGCTCCGTGCGGCTGCAGGTGCACTGCGCCGTGGTCAGGTCCACACCGGTGCACACGCGCAAGAGGAGCATGCGCAGTCAGACGTCGTTCCGCACTAGCAGCAAGCTGCACCCGTCGTCGTCGACCACAGCGATCTGAGAGAACAATGGGCTCGAGCAGTTCACCAACATCCTGCGCGTCGAGGGCGTGTACCCGGAGAAACTCGCGCCGCTCGTGAGACTGGGCACGTCCAAGAACCTCGTCGCGCTCAAGGACGAGTTCGAGAGCTTGGAGACGTCGAGAGCGCGCAGACGGCGCGGTGGTGTGGGGGGTGATCGCCAAGAAGAGAGGAGGGTTCGCATGATCTGGTGTCTATGTGTTCTTGTTGTGCGAGTGAATGAATGAGCATGTTGTTCAGCAGACAGACAGAAAATACACATGCCAGCTTCCAAATATTTGTGTTGCTTTGCTTTATTTTCTGTTAATGAGGGTTCTCCAACGCACAGGTTTCATGGCACATAACGCCAAGCGGCCAGCCACGAACGACCGTCTACTTTGGACGATCGTGCGTGGAGATTGATGGAGTCAAGTAAATCCACGGGCGATATGCAGTTGCCACATCAGACTCAGTAGGTGCGGAAGTGGTCGTGCAGCTCGTCCACGTCCTTGTGCACCACATGGCGGAATCCCTCTGGCTTGAACACGTACACGTTGCAGATGCCACCACTGTACGCGTCACGGTGGGTCGCGTGGTAGATCGCGTCCTGGCCGAGCTTCACGGCCTCGTCGTCCGTCAGGTCCCAGCGCCAGTTGTTGTCCAGCACGCCGTACGCGTAGGTCGAGCCGGAGCCGACCGAGAACTTTGGGATCGTCTCACTGGCACGGAAGCGCGAGCCTTCGTCGTCGACGTAGTAGAGCGCCGGCTCGCCGTTGTCGTAGCCCATGAGCATCATACCGAGCGACATGCCGTAGCGCTTGTAGTAGTTGCACGTGTTCGAGATCAGCTTGGACGCCGCGCGCACCGAGATGCGGTGACGGTTGCGCAGCTCGTACATGCGGCACTGGACCGCCAGGTTGCGCTGCCAGTACTGGCAATCGGCGGCGGTACCAGCGAGCGTCGCGAGCATGTACTCGTTAATCTGGTTCACCTTCTTGACCTGGCCCGAGGACACGAACGGACCCATGGTCGAACGCGAGTCGACAGCGACGACGATGCCGCCGTTGTAGATGAACGCGAGCGTGGTCGTACCCTTCTCGAACTTGAGCGTCTGCTCGTTGTCTTCGCCGTAGTAGGTCTTCAAGTTCGTGCGCGCGTAGAGCGCTGGGTCCGCCACGGGTGGGAGCATGAAGCCGCTGCCGAGTGCGTCCGACACGCTGGCCGTGGACTCGAGGTGGTCCTGCATCGGCATATGCATGTTGGGCATGGCGCCGCCGTAGCTCATGGTGTTGCCGCGGCTGCCGGCGCGCAGGAAATCGAGCTTCACGACTGGGGCGCTCATGGTCTTCTTCTCGGAGGAGCTCTTGGGCTTTTCGTCTTTGGCGACCTTGGCTTTGGCGGCAGAAAGATCGATATCTGTTCATGAAGGAAGGAAGGAAGGGGGGAGAATGGGGAAGAGGATACTGCGAGCATTCAGTAAAGTGCGGATCTACTTTGAAGCTGTAGTGTGGATGCTCGATAAGGTACGGAATTGAAAAAACCAGCTATGCCGAGGTTCGTTCTCAGAGATCCGAGCCAATTGCTGTTCGATAGAGAGCTCCCTCCATTCCAAGCCATTTCCTGTTGCGAATCCCCCTCGCTCGATTCAGTGCCAGCCCCAGTGGAGCAGGACCCAGCGCTGCAGCAGCTCCTGAATAGCGTTCTTAACAAGCTAGAGCTGAAGTTCAAGTTGCGAACCAGCAAACCATGGACGAGCGCGTGCGTCACGGACATGGGTCAGACCTGCGAGGAGATCTTCAAGCTGCGGCACCTGAACGAGATTGCGCGCATACAAGCGTGATTCGAGCCAATACCTGAAAGATGCTGAATGATGCATCCAACGTTGCTTCTTGGGCTGAAAAAGAAAACAACGCATTTCAAATCAAGCTCTTCAAGCACACGCAGGTGACAACTTGCATTGCTTTTTGATTGATTTTCTTATAAATGGTGATTTGCAACACCGACTTGGTCACTTTCTTCATTTGGAGACATCCGACTGGAGGTGGCACGAATGCCGTGCGACAGAAGTGTGGTTCTTGTCTGTCGGCTCCCCAAGCAACCTCGTTTTGGCAAAAGTTCCCAAGTGTATCAAAATTCGATCCATATATACAAATAAAAGGAACATCCTTCTATTCTTGATATTATAAATAGCTGTATATGAAATTAGTGGGTGAATCAGCCTGCAAGAAAGCCACGGTCCTTTAATAAGGTGGTGCATTTGGTTTGGTTGCCTGCAGGAAGCGAAGCGCGTGTGCGTTCCAACTTCCTTCATCCTGAGATCATTTGGGGCGTCGTCACCACCACCGCAACCGCAACCGACGAGCGACGAGCCAACTCAGTCTCCATCTCTCCACCCCTCCACCTCTCGCTCTCTCTCTTCACCTGCCCATAACGACAGCAACGCCCACTGCGCCATGAAATTCGGCAAGCAGCTCGAGATCTCGGCCAACCCCGAGTGGCGCGACTCGTACGTGCAGTACAAGCGCCTCAAGCGGCTCATCAAGCGCGTGGCGTTCGAGGTCGAGAAGCACATGCGCAAGCAGGAGAAGATGCTCTTGCAGCAGCAGGCGCAGTACGGTGCGAGCGTGCCGCTCGGCTCGTCGCCGCCACGCGACATTGCTGGCAACCTGTTGAAAGGCGGCCATGGCGGTGACGATGGCGGTAGTCCTGGACGGCAGCACGAGGGCGACGCGCTCTACCTGCGCGTAGACGAGTCCCACCCGCTGCTGCGCGCCGCGGTGGATCAAGTGAAGGCCGCGAAGGAGGACTTCTGGGAAGTCACGGACGAGAACTTGAAGGTCGTGAACGACTTCTACACGGGCAAGATCGTGTCGCTCCAGAAGAGCATCAAGGACTTTGAAGAAACGATCATGGACGAGCAGAACTCGAGAGGCCACGTGCACGTGCGCGCGCGCACGCTGTCACAAGGTACGTCTGTTACAGTTGACTATTCGCGCTTTGTAAGTCCTGGTGTCGATTGTGATGTTATGAACGTGTTGCTGACAATTTGTGAACGTGTTGTATGTATGCGAATGGCAACTATGTAGACCACGGTTTCGCGGCGCTGCAAGAAATCTACGACACGCTTGTGGATCTGCGCACGTTCGTGCAGATCAACCACTCGGGCTTTCGTAAGATCGTCAAAAAGGTACGAGCGCGATAGTGAGCGAGCGAACGCTGGGACTGATGAATCAATCCTAATAACGGTCTCCTGTTGCTCTTTTGTCATCCTGGCAGTTTGACAAGACGACCAAGGACGACACGCTCAAGGCGTTCATGAAGCGCTTGGAGAAAGAGAAGTTCTACGCCTCGAACGACATCGATAAGCTCTTTGAGCGCGTGATCGGACTCACGTCAAAGTACGAATCTGCATCTCTCCGCCTCTACGCGCATGTAGCTGGTGGAGTGAACTAACAACAAATTGATATTTTTTTCTTGCGCTCATAGGGACAAGCTGGAGGCTGGAAACATGGAGCGCCGCGTGAAGCGAATGCAGGGCGACCAGCACTCGCTTCTCCGCAAGGTGAGCTGCTGAATATCATTCAATTGAGCACACTTTGTGTGTGTGTAGATGTTTCTGTGTGTGCGTCTGTGAGTTCCTAAACGCGCTCTCTTGTTCTTGTGGTGACGATTGCGTAGGTGAAATTCGTGCCGTTCAGCATCTCGCTCTTCCTTTTCGTCTTCCTGCTGATTGTCCGCGTCACACCAAAGGGTACGAGCTAATCTGCCATCACCATGAGTCCGCTATGAAGTGGATGTATCGCTAACCCTGTTCTAATTGCGTGTACCTACCACTCAGATCACGATGTTCAACAGCGCTGCTTGGCGATGCTCGTGTTCATCACGTCGCTATGGGTGACCGAAGCCGTGCCGTACTTTGCGACTGCGCTGCTCGTGCCGCCGATGGTCGTGTTTCTCGGGATTCTGAACGACAAGGCGCACCCGGAGATCATGCTGACATCGAGTACGATCTTCATGAGTCCGTGGCTTCGGAAATGTGTGAATTTGGTTCTAACGCTTTCTCTATTGTTTGTGCATGAATGCAGAACAAGCTGCGAAAGAAGTGATGTCGCAGCTGGTCAACCACACGACGATTCTCATCATGGGCGGGTACTCGATCTCGGCTGCCTTTGCGAAATGCCAGATCGAGCTGTACATTGCCGCGTTCCTGCAGCGCCGCTTTAAGAAGAGTCCAAACCTGTTCTTGCTTGCGATCATGATGATGGGACTCTTTCTGTCCATGTGGATCAGCAACCACACGGCCCCAGTTCTCTGTGTCTCGGTGCTGCTTCCCATCATCCGGGACTTCCCAACGAACAGCGCGTACGTCAAGACGCTGCTCATCGGACTCGCGTTCGCGTGCAACCTGGGCGGCATGATGACGCCGATCTCGTCGCTGCAGAACACGCTCGCGGTGTCGTACTTAGAGAAAGCGGGCTACAGCATCTCGTTTGGCGAGTGGATGGCGCTCGCGGTGCCGTTCTGCACAGTCTCGACCATTTTGGTAAGGAAGAGTTCATTGCTTCTCCGTGTGAAGAGCTACTCCGAGCGTTTTGTGTCTCACACTGTTTTCTTTTTCATGCGACGCACAGTGCTGGATGTTCCTGTTGTGGGTGTTTGATCCGAAAGACGCCAAGTACATCCCACAGATCGTCTACGACCAGAAGCAGAAAATCAGCAGTCTCCACGTCGCGGTGATCGCGCTCACGCTGCTCACGATCTTCCTCTGGGCCACGTTCTCCGTCACGAGCATGACGTTCGGCGACTTGGGCATCATTTCGCTCATGTTCATGGTAAGAAGCTGTCTGGTTGGATGCGTGTGTGCTGCTATCGCTCATGTGACTTTGTTTTATCTAACCTTGCTGATCTTCGTTGCGGTTATAGTTTGTGATGTTTGGCACGGGCATGCTCAGCCAGTTTGATTTCAACTCGTTCTCGTGGCACATTCTCTTCTTGATTGGCGGTGGCAACGTCTTGGGCGATGTGAGTGTTTTCGCCTCCTAGCCCCGCTTGTGAGTTTATCTAAGCTAACCTTGTTCTCATTGTGCAAATTGGTGAATACGTGCAGGCTGTGCAACGCTCTGGCCTGCTCGACACGCTCAGTCACTCAATCATCCACGCACTGCCGACTGGGAGCGTCTGGGTCGTGACGGTCTCGCTCTGCACGCTGGTGCTGTGCCTGACGACGTTCGTATCGCACACGGTCGCGTCAATCATTCTGCTGCCGATCATCGTACAGCTGAGTATCCAGATCGGTCACCCGCACATCCCTGTGATCTGCTGTGCGTTCGCGATCTCTGCTGGTGAGTGATCATCCCTTGACGAATGTTTGGAACCCTTTGATGTTGCTGCATGATGACGGTGTTCAGGTGCTAACTCAGCAATGCTCTGTTTGTGTGCCTTGTGCTACTTCTTAGCGATGGCGCTGCCGTTCTCGTCGTTCCCGAACATCAACTCGCTGCTGGTGCTGGATGACCACGGACAACCGTACTTGACGGTGCAGGACTTTCTCCGCGTCGGCGTGACGTTCTCGCTCATCACGTCGGTGCTCATCGTCACGCTGGGCTACATGCTCATCATTGGCGTGCTCGGCTACAACATTGCGCCTGCGGTCATCACTGTATAGAGCAAGAGAGAGAGAGAGAGAGAGAGAGAGAGCTGCGAGCGTGCTTTCAACACGCAAAGCTGCAATGTGGTTCTCTGTCCACTCTCCAGGCTTCAATAACAACAACAACAACAAGATTATCAAGAACAACATTTCCCTTACTAAAGAGAGTGAGTCGCCATGCATTATACTTCTCCCTTTTTATGAATTACCACCTGCTATATGCCGCTGCCTCTAGAAAGATCGGCTGTACTTCTTGATCTCGTAGAGGATCTCTTGGGTCGTGACAATGTCGTTCCCGAACGGCGGCGGGCGCTGGTAGCTCTTTTTCACGATCTCGATGAAGCGCGTGTAGTAGAGCAGCAGCTGCGTGAGTACCTGCTTCAGAATCTCCATGCCGTTGCGGAAGTTGGAGAAGTACTTCATGATGTTGCCGTTCATCTTCTCGATGCCGCTCTTCCACGTGCTCGCGAACTCGCGCACGATCTTCTCGATCTGCGCAGCGTCCACGTCATGGGGACCACTGGAAGCCGCCGACACGTCCTTGTTCAGTCCTCCCCCTCCACCACTCTTGCCCAGAGTGAGGCTCTCGTTGTGGCGCACAAACTGGATAAGCTTGGCGTACCAGGTGAGCAGCTCTTCCTCGACAAACCGCTCGCGCTGCTCGGCGAGGAGCTCCTCGAGCTTGGACGTTTCCTCGGAAATGATGCGTCTTTCCTGGAAGAGGGAGAGCACGAGGTCGTAGTTGTTCACGAGGAAGACGCACTTGTCCTTCGCGTTTTTGTGCTGCTCGGCCAGCCGCGCGAGCAGGCTCAGGATCTCGTCGCGTAGCACCGCGAGGTTGTTGAGCACCATGTCACCGGCGCCGTTCTCGTGCATCTGCGCGCTCGAGATCGCGATCTCGTCGCTGCCGCTTTGCTGCTGCGTGTACATGCTCAGACTCAACACGGAGGCGGCAAACTCGGCGTACCGCCGGATCACGTAGTGTGGGTGCAGGTCGATCGCGCCGAGCTTCTTCACCTTGGCGTTTTTCACGCTCAGCAGGTTGAGGTCGAACACGGCCTTGAAGCGCGGCCAAAGCAGCAGCGTCACGCGGTCAAAGTACGAGTCCAGCACGGGGATGCGGCGCTTCTCCATCACGAGTCGCTGCGCGTAGGTCAGGCGGATCATGAGCAGCAGCCCCACGGCGTCGTAACACGTGAACAGGTAGTTCTCGAGGTTCTCGAGACACGACGAGAGCGTCTTCGCGAACACGCGCAGAAACAGATCCCGCGAGCGCAGCAGGTTGTCCCCGAAGCTCGGCTTGAAGAAGTCGATCAGGAAGAGGTACTCGGAGGTCGCCGAGTTCATCAGATGCTGCTGCACGTTGCGGAAGATCGCTTCGTAGGGCAGCTTGTGGTTCTCCTGCTGCGCGACGTGCAGGATCAGCGGTGGCGCCGCGGCCGCTTCGAGAATCTTCTCGCGGTCGCCCATGGCGAACGTGTCGTTGCGCTTGGTTAAATTCACCCGCGAGCTGAAAATGCCCTTAAGTGACTGCTCTTCGATCGCGATGAGGTCCGTGCGCGTCGCAACCTCTTCGTAGAACTTTATGAGCCCCGTATGGTACGACTTGAAGACCGTCGTGAGCGTCTTGCTCATCGCCTCGGTGTACACCTCGCGGAACTCCTCTTCCACCTCGGGCGCGTTGTCCGTGAGGAACGTGACGAGGTACTTCATCGGCAGCAGTGTGTTCTGCTGCACCATCTGCACGTTCGTCTTGGGTTTCTTCACTTCATTCATCTTCGCGAGCAGGAACTCGCGCACGCGCGTCACTGCGCGCGCCTTGAGCTTCTGCAGCTGGGCTTCCACTTCTCGGAATGCGGCAGTCTGAGAAGGGACGAGATCGAACGACGAGCCCGCCGGGTCGGGTTCCCGTAGCGCGGCGTACTTCAATTTGCCGTTGAGCGTCACGAGCGCGTGCAGGTACGCGTCGTTCACCTCAGCATCGTCGATCGTGGTCACGAGTGACGGCGCCAGTGCCACCTGGTCGAGGTACCGCTTGAGCTGGTCCTCGGCCTTGCGGCGATTCTTGAGCCGCACGTTCATGCCGATGGACTCGTCCTGCAAGTGGCGGATCTCGTCGCTGATGCCGCCCAGGTCCGCCTGGAAGCCCAGCAGCATCTCCTGCATCTTGGCGAGGATGTTGTCGCACTCCTGCACTTGGTCGTGCAGCTCCACGATGTCCTCGGACTTCATCACATACTGCGAGACCGAGTCGATCTCGGCGGCACGCAGCTCCTGGTCGATCTGCTGCGCGTACTGGCGCAGGTCCACGCCCTTGGACAGCGCCTCCTTGATGATGCCGTCCTGCTGGAAGAGCTCCAGGTAGTCGTCCAGCTCGTCGAAGTCGATCTCTTCCAGGTTCACGCCATTGCTGTTGCTCGCGAGGCTCTCGGCGCGCGCCACACTCTCCACGCTGCTCATGCTGCTGCTGCTACTTTTTGAGGAGCTCTTTTGCAATGATAACGATGATGATACGTATCGGTATTGGTAGATTGGTAGCTTCATGTTGGAAGTGGCGGGTTGGGCGCTGCCGCTCGAGCGACCTTCGTGCAACATTTCTTGAGAAAGAGTCTTTGTGAACCCATTCATTCCTACCTGACTTCATGAAGAAGGCTCAAGCTTTGCTACCAAATAGAAATTGGTTTTTGTTTTGCTTTTCATTGAGAAAATGATGATAGATCTAGCGATGTCTTGTGGTATTTGAGTGACAAGAGTGTACTACTTCTTCTTCTTGCAGCAATTGGATCTGCTACATCAATGTCACTCGCCTGGCTGTCAGCTTCCCTCCAGTGTGTGAACGGGGCGAAATTGGGGGACGCCTATTGCTTCGACGGGTCTCGAATTTGGATACGTCGCTCGATAAACTCCTGGAGATCCTTTGCCGCCCTAGGTTGTGTTCAGAGATCACTCGGTTAGCTACCTGTAGTTCCACATTGAATCACGTATCACCAGTTTAGAGTCACTACATACTTGTAGTAGTTGGTGTCGGGGGTGTTGTACATCGTGCAGTTCTCGATCATTTTGTCCAGATCCGCGCGCAAAGCGGCTTTTGAGATGTACTGTCCGCTCTCGATGCGCTTCGCGATCAGCGAGAGGTCCACGGGGTCCTTGATGTACTCCAAGTAATCGACCACAATCGTCGTGTCCACAGGCTCATGGAACGGCCACGCGCTGCGGTGGCTCGACACAGCTTTCCAGAGCTGGGTCAGCTGCGTCTTGAGACTGCCAGGGTCACGGGTGCTGGAGAAAAAACATACAGAGAAACATGGCTCGTGAGCATACGCGTGAAGCACACATGTCCAACTCACATATTTGCAAACGTACCCAATGCGACTGTTTCTAATCGTCGCTTGAGACCATCCAGCTTCCTCTGCGAAAACAGTACAGAGCCACTGTTAGCAATCGCATCCATACCCCATGTAACATTCATACATGCAGTACAAGAAAGGCGCAGAGGTTGACTTACTGACGCCTGGAATCATGTAGATGTCCATGAGTCGACCCTCCGCAAACTTCTCCAGCCCAGGGTAGACGATGTGCGCTCGCGAGCGCTCCTTAATCTTGTCTTGGATCGCCTTGCGCTGCTTGTGCACCATGGACGTGATCCTTAAATAGTCGATCTGGTAGTGGATCGTGCATTCCATCAGAGTGCCGCCGTCGTAGTCCTTGATGTAGCCAAACCAGTTGGGGCGCGGCATGGACACCACTTTCGCAAATCCCTGCTTCTTGAAGTATCCGATCGCGTAGTTGTCGGCGTACGTGAGGAAATGCGTGATCCCCTCTCGCTTCACAAACTCCTTCAGGTGGTTCATCAGCCGCGTGCCGTAGCCTTTCACTTGATCCGCCGCGTTGATCGCGCAAAACGCGATTTCCGCAAAGTGGTTGGGTAAGAATGGACGGTAGCAGATGCCGCCGATCACGTGCGTGCCGTTCTTGAGGATCACCATCGACCGGTGGTTGCGGTCGAACACGAGGCGCACAATGTACTCCTTCGGCATCTTTGGCAGCTGCTTGGCGAAAATGTTCTTCAACGTGGTCAGCTGGATCATGTGCTCCGGTGTGCCGTCGTTTGTGATCACGTCAAACTTCACGAGCCCGTCGTCTTCCTCCATCTTCGCCATGTCGTCGCGCGAGATCATGATTGGAGCAGGCGTAACACTGGTCTCGGGGGATTTATCACTGACCCCTTGCGGTTGTTGTTGCGTTGATGGAGCTGCTGCTTGTGGGGCTGGCGCAGGTGCTGGAATTGGAGCAGGAGTCTCCGCTTTGACGGCGTCTTTAGGTTCGGTCTTTTGCTTCTTTGGAGCAGCTTTTTGACCGCTCGTCGATGCATCTCGAGTCGTCGCATCTGCGGTAGGAGGCCCAATCTCTTTCCGCTTCCCAGCAGCAGCGCTCTCTTTGTCAACCGCTGTCTTTGGCGCTTGCTGAGTTGCTGGAGTGCCTGCTGACGTGGCAGTCGCGGATTCACCACCCGCTTCTTTCTTCTCAAGCTTCTCAACAGCATCGCTCTTGCTGCTGTCTTGACTATCCACTTCCATCGCAACAGAGGCCGCTGCATCCTTCCCGTTTCCTGCATGGGCAACCGATACGACCCCCGCCGCGCTCTCATCCTTTCTCGTCTCTGCAACAGCGTCACCGTTCTGCTCCACAGATACTTCCTGTTTTTCAGCCGCATCAGCGCCTTCTCCTTGCTTCAGGCTCTGCTCCACGGCGGCGGTCTCCACAGTCGCCTCGGTGGCTGCATCCTCATCTTTCACCGCCGTCGCTTCCGCGCTGCTGGTAGTGGACTCGGCAGTCGCTTCCGTCTCCACCTCCACTTCATTCGTCGACGTTGTCGTAGTGGTCGTCAACGTCGTGACGGTCGTGTCTCCGACGGCTGACGCCATCGTCTCTACCGCTGTTGTCTCCATCGTAATGGGCGCCACGGCGCTGGCGCCATCCGCCACTGCTGCGCTGTCGCCCGCCATGATGTTGTTTCCCATACAAAAATACAGTGCCTGCCAAGCCGAGAGCGCGCCAAAAAAGCTGTGGGTCGTAAGAACCTTTTCAAATCAATTCATTGCTAAAATGAATACATTTGTCGAACTTTACCAGATTGAAGTAGCAAATAGTAGTACTGAAAAACCTGTTTGCGGTATTTATAAATGAATACCCCGCCATTTACGCTTGATATTGGTAGATCATGACGCGATTTTTTGGAGGGAAAGGTCAATCCACGCGTTTGATTGGCTAAAACGACGGCAATTTCTCTGGAAAAAAGGGACTCGGGTTGCATGTTGCCTTTGCTGTTGCAGTTCACACAGTTGAAACCATGAGGCAAGCGAGAATGCGAGAACACGGATGCACGAATGCACGAATGCATGCATAGGAACGAAGCACAAAGCAGCAGCGACAGAGACTGCGAGCGCTTTCCCAAGAGAAGCGACGGGTTAAGACAAGCAGACAAAGGCACAACGGACGCTCATTGTTGAAATCACCAGGCGCAAGACACAAGAACAAGACGAGCCAGCGAAGAACAAGAACAAGACCCATAGCAAGAGAAGAAGGAACTTCCCACAAGCCTCAAAGCATGCTCGAATCGATTCTTCCACGTTTCCTGTATGGCAATAGCAAGATCTCGGATGCCATGAATACAAGCAGTGCGGTTCACGACCAGATGGTCGCTGCCGTCAATTCGTTGTTCTGCGCTGTGGATGTCAAGGACGCGCCGATGCTGAGAGACACGGACGTGGACGACGAGTGGGTCTTCCTCGCGGCGGACGCGAGCAGCACAAGTACAGCACCAACAGCAACTGCATCGTCAGCGATGACAAAGAATGCACAGACACAAGTGTCAGGACGATCGTATGCAGATGTGGTCGCTGGGCGAGCGCAGAGAGACAAGAAGAGCTCCTAAAGAAAAGTTGGCAAGTTTACGGCTGCTGACTTGGTGCTTTCTAAGTGAGCGGCTTTTTGCGTGTATGAAGTTGAACGAGAACGAGAGAAGATTCGGACTTAATGGTGCGTTGGCCGACGGATGCCGCAAGAGTGAGAGAGAGAAGGCGAGTGAGTGGACGACCACACTATGCGGATGCGGACATCCCAAGACTTGCTGTGTGTCGTTCCTGCATGCTGGTGTTGTAGCACAACAACAGAGTTACTATTTACAAACGACACTACTACATAGTCTCCCTAATACTGAGAAGAAATACATTAGACTAATACAGAATACAGGTTTTGAGCCCCACGCTACTAATCCCCAGATGCTGGCTGTAGTGTTCGTACGACAGTGCGATGCTTGATACTGTGTGCGGCTCTTGTGATGAGCATGGGATAGCAGTGCTTGATGACCTCTTCCGGCCGCCATCCGCCGTCCGCCTCAGTTCTCTTCGCTCTTGGCTTCGCATTCAGCGGGTAAGTACGATAATAATTTCTCGGGCACCATCTGCTTGAGCTCCGAGTACTGGCACTGATGCAGGTTGAGCCTCCGCAAGATCTCTGTGTCGTCGTTGATCTCGAACGGCGCGCTGAAGTTAAAGAAAATGTCCTGTCGGTCCTCCGACATCTCGCACTGGATGACCGTGTCTTTACCCGTGTTCACGACGATGAACGGCAGGAAGATCCGCCCTTCGTCACTTGCGACGGTCGCAGTATCAGTCGCATCAGCGCCATCCCTGACCGACGGCGCCGTCTCTGCTTTCTTGCGTGCAGCATTGCGCTTCAACAGGTTCTTCATCGCCACTTGCTATACATTATACACAAAGACAGATAAATCAACACTGTGCTAGCCAAAGTGTCGGTAGAGAAGCAACCAGTTCAGCCTTTTCTGTCCCACCAACCTGAACCAGCAAGTCTTGAAGATGCTGCTTCTTTTGCTCCAGACTTTTCAAGCGCTCGTTCCTCTCCGCCTGTAATAACAGAAAGGAACTCAAACGCGTCTGGTGAGAAATTGTTTTACGCATGATCCTTTACAAACATAAGCGGCAACGTACAATGAGCATCTCGGTGTCGTGTTGGAGGTTCGACGGAAGACCTTTCCACTGAATCTCCTTCCGCTCTTTCGAGATAATGTCCATCGCCATGAGCACGTTCAGCGCATCATACACTCGTCGACGAATGTTCTTTTCATCATACACCTAGGGCACAAGCACAATTCAATACCATGAAGAATGGTTAGGGCGACCTCGCTCTGCATGTGGATGCCACAGACCGAAAGAAATTGATAGATAACGGCTGACGCATGGGACTCACCGAATCGTTTGGTCGCATCGTCACAAACTCACGCACGAGCTCGTCTGCGACCTCGTTGTACGACGTGATGTGCTTCTCTTCGACCTTCTGGCAGACTTTCATACTGAAGTGACGCAGCCCCTTGTTGATTTTCAGGTACTTGCGTTTCTTTCCGGATGACCTAATAGCAACAGCAATACTGTTCAGTTAAACCGCACTGACAGCGACGCGTGCGAAAGGAATGCAACACGCAAACTCACGGGCTCCCAAAGGTCGGACTGCCGCCGCCCTCCATACTCATTGCAGACAGCGGACGCTTCCCGTTCCCGGATCTCTCTACAGCAAAAGAGCCGTCTTCCACGATCTCCTGCTTGATGTCCACGAGCGCACCGTCTTTCATCAGCCCCGCCTCAGTCGCCATCTTCTCCAGACCCTGCGCCTTCATCAGGTTCACAAAATCATCGTGCAGGCTGCTCGGCGTGATCGACGTGCTCGTCGCATCCTCTCCAAACGGACGCACTGAAGAAGCCATAGTAGCTGCCGCGCTTTGCGCAGCGGCAAGATGGTGGGCAGGAACCTCGTCTTTTTCCTCCAAGTCCATCTCTGTGAGCTTCTTCAGCTCGCGCCGCGTGACGCGAGGCTTCACAATCCCACCGCCCGTGGCAGTGGCAGCAGCGCCACCAGCAGCGGCAGCGGCAGCGAGTCTCTTCTTCGCAGTCAGTCGCGCAGGCGCTTTCGGGTTGCTGTTCTTCGCGGTGGGCGAGCGGATCTGGCCGCCAGGAGGGGTGTCTGGCGCGGCGACTGGAACTTGCTCTGCCATGGCTCGTGCTTCAACAAGAAATTAGCAACGGGAACGACGACAGCAGAATCTAAAATAAGACACAGAGAATGACAGTTCGTGATAAGCTTTCGCCGCGTGTACAAACACACACATACACACGCCAAATTCAAGCACACGCGCTAGATCCACATGCACACGATATGCGTGTCGTGTGTGCACTTTACAAGTGGCGTCGTTGGGATGTGGAAGCCCGATGCGTGCGTAGCACAGCAGCAGCAGCGACGGCGGTGCCCACAGACTCGCATGTAGCTGTCCATATATATATATATAAAGATACTCATTCACTCATACACACCAGGGTTATCAAGCAGCCCTTCAAACAAGGACAGCTTTGTCGAACGCTCCGAGCAGCTCTGTGTGTGTCTTTCTGCGTTGCAATTTCCACACAACACACCCAGAGCAGGCAATCACACACAAGCACAAGCACAACACAAACACAAATATTTTACGCGCGCTCGCGGGGGTCGTTGGGTGTTGTGGCGCGCGTACAATGTGTTTTTGGTATGTGGGCCACACAACGCGTGGAAAACATATTGCGTTTTGATTGGATAAAAAGGATAATTGTGTCTGGTCGAGTGCTTGCTTGCTTTGGCAAAAAGGATTTTCAAGAGCAACAACCACGAAGGCGCTGACGACGACGACAATGGCGGGCGACAACGAGTTCTACTTGCGCTACTAGTACGCGCACTTGCGCGTCTGTGCATCTGCTGCTAAGTGTCTCTGTCTCTCTGGCTGCTGCTGCTGCTAAGTGTCTCTATCTCTCTGGCTGCTGCTGCTGTTTGACTGTTGCAGTGTTGGGCACAAGGGCAAGTTCGGGCACGAGTTCATGGAGTTTGAATTCCGCAGCGACGGCAAGTTGCGCTACGCCAACAACTCCAACTATAAGAAAGACTCGATGATCCGCAAAGAAGGTGCGTATAGGTCACAGCGTCTCCCTGTTGTTCGCCATTACATATCGGAGAGAGGCTCACGCGACTGAAATTAATGTGCAACTATATGATGTTTGTGTGGAGCAGTGACGGTGTCACAGGCTGTGATCGAAGAGCTCAAGCGCATTATCGAGGACAGCGAGATTACAAAGTACGTGGCGTTGGTGTGTAGAATATATGTTGATCAAGTGCTTTTGTGTGCACTTGGATCTAACGCGTGTGTGAATGTGGTGTTGTTGCGCACTGCGACTTTCAGGGAAGACGACAAGGAATGGCCGGAGCCTGACCGCGTGGGTCGACAAGAGCTGGAGATCATTTTCAACGACGAACACATCTCGTTCACTGTAAGTGGCGCGTCGTTTGATCTATGGCGTGCTTATTTATGAACTGCATTGACTGATGCGCACGTGCTTTTGGGGTGAACCTGACGCTTCCTGCCGGCAATAGTGCGCGAAAATCGGCTCGCTCTTGGACGTTCAAGGCAGCAAAGACCCAGAAGGACTCCGCGTGCTCTATTATCTGGTGCAGGACCTCAAGTGCTTTGTGTTTTCGCTGGTCACACTGCACTTCAAGGTACGCAACACATGCGCTTACTCAGCCATGCTTTACCATGCAGACCATGAAGTAGTCGCCCACACACTCTCTCACACACACACGCTGCTACTTTACGATCTTTGCCATGTTGTCCAGATCAAACCAATCCCATAAGGAAGCACAACATATCGAGCGCGATAGAAGAGTAGTTGACGCATGCCGAATGGTAATATTACTGACACTGGATGAGAAAGAGATGGTGTTGGCGTTTTGCATTCCGTGATCGGATGTACCATCCAGCCAGCATTCATCAGAAATCCACTAAATCCACTCGAGAATTCGTATGCGTTTGATCTCGTCAGCACCGTTCAAGGCTCTCTCTAGCCATGATTCCCACACACACCCTGTATCCAGCCAGCGTTGTTGCCTTTCAGATGGAGATACTAGTGGAGCCACAAGCTGTGTCATGGATGCCGCCAGCTGGGGGAATCTATCTGCATGGAGTCCTGGACAGCCAGTGCGAAAACGCCCATATTCAGACGATCATCGCTCTTGCTTCTGGCTGATGCGATGTGTGGTGCGCACTGCCAGTGCATGGACTCTGTCCAAAGATGGCAAGACCAGATGGCCAACACTGGTGGACCTTTTCAGGACAGATGGACTTGAAGTGGTGCAAATGCAAGCAGGTCCAATATATGTCAAAAGCAACTGGTAGCCCTCACTTGGGTATGTGCACATTCCGCATTCCGAGTGTAACTTGCAATTGTTTAGCTTGTTGGCTCGTTCATGGACGGTAGGTAGCGTTATCATGATGCCATAGGCAGAATGGGCAAGAGAGAGAGAAGAGAGAGAGAGAGAGATCTTCTCATTTCGTTCTCTTCACAACCTACACTTTTCTCGCACTTCGGTAGTTGAGTGTCGCCGTTCCCATACAAGAACCAAGATGATTCGGCAAAAGATCCAAAGAACAACCAACCTACCTCGCTCGCGTTTGCTTTTTTTTTCCAACCCATCATCCAGGCCCAAAGTGGGTCAAGTGGGTTTCACCTCCTCTCTGATTCAAACCCACCTACCCGACCGAAGAGCGTACAGTTAGCAACGCTGTCCACATGTCCCGCGTTCTCGTTCCCTCTCCCTTTTTTCCCGTTTGTACGACGGGTTCTCTCTGGTTTCCTCTTCAATTATTGTGTCTGTCTGGCTGCGAGTGTCGCTGCTGGCGGGTCGATGTTTTTTTTTGGGTTTGCGGGTCGCCCGCTTTTCGCGGCTTTGCCCTTCTTCCTTTGCTCTCTCTCTTGCTCTTGCTCTTGCGCTGTGCTCTTCTGCCTGTTTGCTGTTTTTGTGTGGGAGAACAGAAAAGCTTCTTGAAGAGAAAGCCACCAACGCGTCCTCCAGAAGGCAAGCGCGCGCGTTCGTTCGTTCGTCCAACCACTAGGAACACCTCACCTCAACCTCACCTCCCACGACATACACGTGCAGCGGCTTTTCCATCGTCACGCACTTCATTTCATTTCATTCCGTCCGTCCCCGCCACATAGACGCACACAGACAGGCAGGCGCTCGACACCTCCTCCTCCTCCTCCTACCGCAAGAACACCAAGAAAGAAGAACACGATGGCGCAAGGAAAGACGTGCCATTTCAAGCTGGTGCTGCTAGGCGACACGGCCGTCGGCAAGTCCTGCCTCGTCGTGCGATTCGTGCGCGACGAGTTCTTTGAGTTCCAGGAGCCGACGATCGGAGGTAAGGACTTGTGTGTGTGTGTGTATGAGAGAGAGAGAGAGAGCGTAGGACGAATGGGGAGAAGCACAAGGCGTTCACTGTGTGGAAGGAAACGGATGGATACGTGGGAATGGCATGACATCGAGACTAACTGACGCGTGTGCTATTCGTGTGTGTTTGTGGACCTGAAGCTGCGTTTCTGACCCAGACGGTGGGCTTGGACGATGGCCTCACGGTGAAGTTTGAGATCTGGGATACCGCCGGACAAGGTTGGTGTCTGCTGTCTATGCATGGTGAACGCGAACGACGATGTAAGGAATCAGGGAAACCCGACGTGACTGACTAATGGCGGCTTAACTGTATTTGTACAGAGCGATACCGCAGTTTGGCGCCAATGTACTACCGCGGCGCTGCTGCTGCCATTGTCGTGTACGACGTCACAAACAAGGTACGACGTTTCTCTCATTGCTAACTGTGTCGACGGTCCTCCCGTGCTAAAGATTCTATGGTGCTCTTGTGTCGCTTGTGACATTACAGGATTCCTTCACTGGTGCGAAATCGTGGGTCAAAGAGCTGCAACGTCGCGGTGACCCGAACGTGGTGATCGCACTTGCGGGCAACAAAGCGGATCTGGAAGCCCGTCGCAAGGTGGAGTTTGAAGAAGCCCACCAGTACGCAGAAGACAACGACATCCTGCACATGGAAACGTCGGCGAAGACTGCGGTGAATGTCAAGGACCTTTTCGTGGCGATCGCCAAGCGCCTCCCGAAGAACGCGCACCAGCCGGAGCGAGAAACGTTCCCAATCACGCCACCAACGAACCAGAAGGCGAAAAACAGCGGATGCTGCTAAGCAAGCATATTACCAGCATTGCTCGCGTTTGCCAAGGCACCGGCCAGGAAGTATTCGGCGCAGAGGAGTTGTTGAAGCGAGGAAGCAGCTAGATGAGAGTAGATGATCGCGTGGTGGTCAACGAGGTCAGAACAATCGGAGAGCTGTGTTGATCACCAGTTGTCAAGAGGATCTGGAGAGATCAAGAGGCGAAGCGGACGAACAGAGAGGAAGAGAAGGAGAGAGAGAGAAAGACAGACAGAGAGAGAAAGAGAAAGAGAAAGAGAGAGAAAGAGAGAAGAAGATACGCGGGGTGACCATCATCGCCCTGCCTTGTTTGGGATTTCATGTTTTAATCTAATATCTATATTTGAGCAAGTGAACGACCGACCATTGAGCGTGTTCAAAGAAAGATATTTCCATGTGTGGGCTTGTTTGTTCTTCGCTTTCGTTTTTCCTCGTTCCACCTCACAATGATCCATAATGACACGGAAAGTGGCGGCATCCACCAACAAAACAAAACGAAGCCATATGCCTCTCTTTCTTACACACATAGACTGCACGGAATAATGAGCTTCTTATTGATAATTGGTGGGTGTGGCTTCTTCCTTCACAGATACGCTACTTGGCCTTTTTGTTTGTCGCTTGGTGTTCTCATCTCATAATCGCCCGATCATCCATCGGCCTCGCTTTTTCGTACTTGCACTCGCTCCTGTCGGTTGCACTTAACTCTTATTCGTTCTTGCCCTTCTTGACGACGTCGTCAATGCCGACCGTCGAGTTGATGCCAAAGATCCGCACGCGGTCCAGTTCTGGGAGCTTCGCGAGGATCAGCGTCGCCCAGATCGGGAAGTTGATGCAGAGGTGGACCGTGTCGTAGTCGGTCGTGATCGACGCCAGCATGAAGAGCACAGTCGGCACGATCATCAAAAATCGCTTCGTACCAGTCCACGGGTGGCCCTGGTCGATCTGTTCGTAGAACGTGAGTTCACGGTAGTCGCCCATTGAGTTCGAGTCGTCTGGCGAGCCCTTGATCCAGTGCATGATGCCAAAGGTTACCTGTTTAACAAAATCAGATCGCAAGAGAGACCGGTCATGAATACACACACAGACACAGAAGGTCAGCAAAATGAGCGACTTGCTGCACCTTCCTCATCCTTCCCATCAAGATCGCCCGCAAGCGCTCTCCTTCGTCGTTCGTTATTCGAGCTTGTGGGAGTTTTCTGTCGCCGTTTCCAGCGACATGCGCTCGCGCAGTCCAAAAAAATACGAACGAACGACCAAGAGCGCATGCGATGCATAGGGAGAGAGCACGAGCTCCTCACTATCTTGCAAGTCCACTACCGCTCCACGCACATAAACACACACGGATGGCACGTACGATTCCGTGAAGCACGTTCACCACGGTCCATTTGTGCGGGGACGGCACGAGCACGGGCGTCGCCATGTAGAGCGAGCCCAGCAGGAGTCCGTAGAACGTCCAGAAGCCGCGCGAATCCATCCAGTTCACGTTCTTGTTCGTGTCGATCACGAGGTCGGCGCCGCTGCTGCTCATGGTGCTCTTGCGGTCGTCGCTGTCGGTTTGGTGACTTTGCTGCTGCTGCTGCTGCTGGAGGCGATGGGCTCTTTTCCAGCGTGTTCGTTCGCTTTGTTCTGTTTGCAGGGTCTTTCCTTCCTGCTCTTGCTGCTGTTTGAGTGTTGGGTTGGTGAGTGAGAAAAGGAAGAGCGGAGGAAGCTCGAAACATGCGACTTGGACCGAAGCGGGTCCTCGGGCTCTGATCCAACAGTGGGTTCGCATAAAAACCCACCCGCGCCCGAAAATCCAGTGTCATGATCAACTTGTGATTAGTTCACTTGGACCCGGGTTTGAGCGGAGAACCCACGAGCGTGAAAGAAAAACGAAAACCCGCCAGCTGCGCGCTTCCTTCAAACACGTCAAACACGTTCTCCAAGATGGAGAACTCTGCTATAGCTAACATCGAGAGCTCATTGCTACTCATATCATGCAGGATCTCCGCAGCCACCACTCTTCCTCCGCAAACGAGTGGCGCTTCTCGCGCGGGCCGAGCGGCGTGCGTGCAGCCTCGCGTTGGCGAGCGTCTCTGGCCATTGCTGCTGCTGTTCTTGTTTGTTGCTGTTGCTATTGTTTTTCCTTTTGCGTATTTCTGAATGAATTTTTGTTTGACAAAAAAAAGAAGGCCAGAAAAAAGAAAGCACGATTTGTGTGCGAGCTTCTCGATCATAAAGTGCCCGCCAAAAGTATAGAAACTGTCGATTTTTTTTAAAAAAATTTCAAAAACTACTGCGTTTTCAGCACCAAATGATGGCTCAAATAAACGCGTTTAAAGAGGCAAACAAGTGCCAAAATTATCGAGCGTCAAGT
>JAADVN010000112.1:0-33728 GCA_023335535.1 Globisporangium spinosum
AAGGCGAACGCCGAGGAAGAAGAGAGAGAGGCGAGTGAAGGCATTTTTTGCAACGCGAACCATTTTCCAAAATGGTCGTCGCTTAAAGGAGACTTTCGTTTTCTTTCGACCGACTGACACACAGAGGGAGAGATCCGTGGAGCTATTGTAAGATCTACGGTACCGGTAGCCATTATGATTCCCCCAAAGAGCCTCCATTCTTGAACCATGGAAAATGGCGAACAGGTAGCACCCGCCGCGCCACGATTCGGCAGCAGCAGTCACGAAACGGAACCGCTACATTCCCACAGAGCTCGTAATACTGATTCGAGGCACCTCGCCAGCGGACGTGAAACTCGTTGACACTGCGATGAGAGTGTTGAAATCGCTCTGTCGTCCGCGAGCAACCCAATCGGCGGGCTTGCTCCGAACCGAGCCGTTTACCGACTTCCAGCGCAAGTTTGTTGCGGAGGGCGGTTTGAAGCTCCTCATCGACGCCGCAGACTTGGTGACAGCGGCATCGCCCGCACGACAGCTTGCGCTTGAAGAGATGATTCTGAGTCTGATGAAAGCAGCCGAGTTGTGCTCGAGCAAACCTGCGCTCCTGGTGCATTGGCAACACTGGATGGCGTACTTCATTGAGAACGGCGCGTGCGCTTCCACGCGAGCGAACGCTGAGTTCCTGCCGCTCTTGCTGCAAGAGATCCACAATCTGTTCTTTACCCGCGGTACAGACAGCAACTGAGAAAACAAGGTGATGGTGGTGTCGTACGGCTGTGGATGCAAGGGCTCTGCACCAGAGTCGCTCAAGAGCGCAGTTGGCGTCGTGAAGTTGTATCTTGGATTGCTCTTGAAAGACAAGGGCGTGCTCTGGGGTCAGGACGGGATGAAAGGTCCCTCGGATTGCCTTGCGTTCTTCTCGTAGACACTCGTCGCCGACTCAGTATCAGCGTCAGCACCAGCAGCAAAGTCCCCTCAATACCAGCCACTGCAGCTGTCGATCTTTGATGCGCTCTGTGCGTTTCTCGAGCGGATGACGGGTGCGGACCGTCTGCTTCATTTTCTCTCGGACTTGGCGCCAAAGTTGCTCGAATTGCTGCTGATCCTCAAAGACTCCCTGCTGCAACGTTCAGTCTCGAAGGTACTGGGTCTCGCGATGGAGCTGGCGATTGAGAAAGCGATCTGGAAGAACTCCGTCCAGCCGTTCTTGAGCTCGTTGTACAGGGTAATCCGAGCCTTTTGCTCTCCTGCCACTGCTGAGAGCCCCGCCTCAAAGATGAATGCGCTCATGGTCGAGACGCTATTCCACCGTGATCCTGTGCATACCTGGGGGATGTCCAGCCACGAAGACGGCACAACTGAAGTCTTGAGAAGGTTGCTTCACGAAGAGCACTTCACAATACAGCAAGCGCGCGCTGCTGCCCATCGCGGTGGTGTCTCATCTAGAAGTCGGTCTCTGCTTGAGTCGCTCATCGGACTGGCGATGCTACCGCCGGAGTCTCCTCTGCAGCAATTCTGTCTGAGTCCGACCCTGATCGGGCTCGGATGGCTACTGAACAACGCGATGCTGGCTGAAGACTGCGCTGAGCTTGGGTTGGATCTGATTTTTCAAGGATTGATCGAAGGCGAACATTCCCCGCGATGTATCCTCGCTACCAGGGTCTTCTGCGTCCTCCACTTCCAATTGCTGCCGACAAAGCGCGCGTTCGGCGATAATGCGCTCAAATGACTTGGAAACGCGCTAACCATCACAATGGGGGCGAGAGCGCGAATGACTCTGTCGTATCTGGACGCCTCTGGTAGCGCTGAGCAGCTCCGCTTTTCGGCAGATCAGTACAACAGCTACTTGGTTCTCGAACACTTCGACGAGGTCAACACCAAGGGCGACGCTGCCTTCAGTCTCGAGCATCGGACGTTTGGCGATGGAAGCGGCAGCAATTTCCAAGGTCTGATCTGAAAAGACCACGAGTGGGGAGACCTCCGGGCGAGCGGCAACGAGCAAACTCGTGGCTTTTCTCAACCTGTTCGCAGTCTTCTCGTGTCTGGCGAGCAGTGTTCGCCAGGTGAAGCATAGTGAGGGGCTCAAACAGATCCAACAATTGCTCTGGGTACGGTTGATGATTTAGTGACGTTCTCGATGATTCTCGTGTTACCGCTGGACATGCTGTGCGATGGCTCACTTGGTTTGCATCGCTTTCTTTGTAGCGCTTCATTCGCGACCGCGAGTTTGTCTTGGAGGGTCACATGGCGCTGTACCTCTTTGCGCTGCGCAATATCCTAGGAGAGCAGCGGAGCGTCGGCGGGTTGCTGGTTCTGATCGCAGAGCAACACGAAGGTATTCGACGGTACCTTAACCACGCCGACTCTGGCTGCATCGCCAAAATCAGCCGCGTGCTGGGCTCTTTCTTTGAAATCTCGACTGATGGAGCTCCAGCCGCTGGGAGTAGTAGCTCCTCGCAAGATAACGACGGCTTGTATGGTGAGCTTTCGGCTTCAGGCCCTTCCGGTGACTAAGAAGCCAGGTACCTGGTCAAAATGGCTGCAGGGAGCGCGTGTTCATCTCCTACTTCGTAGACGACATCTACGAGCAGGTATGGAGGTTGCGTCTCGCCGATATGACATGCCTCTGGGGTGGTCGACTGTGTCTCACGACTGCTTGCCATCGTGTCCGTTAGTTCTTGCACTTGCTGGCAGTTCTGAGTCGTATAGCACAGGTCGAAGACGAGCACTTTGGCTGCACTTGCGTGACGAAAGAAGGATGTCCGCATTGTAGCCATGCGATCTAATCGCAAAGGTGCGTACTATGCACCAATGATAGCTGCGTAGTACATCTCAGTGGCTCATAGCATAAATTGCTCCGTGTGTCTGCCTTCCAGGCAGCATGTGGTCGAGCAATCGCCCGATTCCTCATGTCTCGACTAGTTCTGCTCCGCTCCAGTTACGACTTGGCGTACTTCCTCGGGCCTTCGGGCGTTGCATCCAAGCGACTAGAAGCGCTGAGCCTCCGCCTGCTTTCAAGCTTGTCGTTTAGCCATTCCAGTCGCCAGGAAATCTTGCAAGGGTATGGGAGCGACTGGAGCCGGGTCAGGTGGATTATGAATCGCTGCGTGGTTGAGCGATCCGAGCCTGACCATCTTTCTGATACAACGAGTGATCGAGCGCTCGAAATGGCGCCGATGACTGTCATGTGTCTCGGACAGTTCTGCGCAGATGAAGGTAAGGAAGCACCCAATGCATCGCGGCAGTCTGCTTCTTGTAGTCCAGCGATGCAGTTTGACTCACAACTTGCCGGTTTGTCAGCGCAGCTGTGGCACTCTACGTTCTCTCCCAGCGCGAATTTTTCCTTTCGCTGTTCTCGCACATGTCGTCGCGTGGGCAAGTGTACGTGCTGGGCTGTTGCTGGTTATTTTGGAAGCGTATCGAGCTTGATTGATGAAACTCGGGTTCTCTGTCGTCCTTGAATATCTAGCGCTGACTCTGTTCAAGGACTGGACCTCCGGCGCGCGGCGCTGTTCACCATCGCTCGTCTGGCAGAGTATTGGGAGATCGTAGTAGACCCGCTCTTCCAAGAGAAAATGGGGAGCTTGCTTGCTTATGTCGATGATCTTCGATATGACCCCGTCTCGCTCGCGAACGCGATGATTCTCACGCGGAACTTTGCTCTCTTCACCCCAAAAATGCAAGGCCGCATCGCTGATGCGTCCAATTTGGCTGCTCTCGCTGAGCTGCTACTGTCAAAAGATGACGGCATTGCCCGCATTGCGGCAGATGTGCTCGCACACGCGTTGTACTTTGAGAAACCCAAGTCGCGTCCTCAGATGGTAACGTCCGGGACTGTCAGCGGCGGGCTCTCCAATAAAATTCAGTCAGTGGTAGGTTCGTTTTCTGATTCGCTCGAAGCGAAATCGTCAGCTGAAGACTCGCGCCGCGCGTTTTGCCGAGGTGGAAGAGGTTATTCTGCGCTTCAATGGTCGAAGAAGACGGGGACATGCAGCTGCTTGATCAAGCTCTAGACGATGCGTGTTCGATGCTGGGAGCTCCTACACGAGCGGAGCTTCTGCGGGTTGTCTTGGAGCTGCATTTGCGTCTGCCTTCGCCTGGTGATGCGAACACATACCTTGGAGCGCAAAACGAAGGCTCAAACGGCAGTCAATCCGACATGATTGCAGAACGAGAACATTTGCCTCTGGTCGAGAAAGCTCGTTTAGTGCAGCAGGTCCTACCTGCGCCGTTCTGAAACTCCCCGGAGCTAGACGACAACAACTTCCGCGGGTTCGCGCACTTGTGGCAATTTCTCCGGAAGCTGTGGTTGATTAATATTCGAGGCAGTTCTGCTGCAGCTTCTCCGAGCTTCAATCCGTCGCTGAGCCAGCTTCAAGCCATCTTGTCGCGGTGGAAGGCGCAAAGTAGTGTCACATTCTCTGAGCTGACGCACACACGACGCGCTCGTTTTCTCGGGTTTGCGGTCAGCGTGATGGAGACAGTCCCAGAGATGGCTGCGTCCAGCGTGGTGATTGACGACGTTGTGAGCATCACCGATGAGTTGCTCGCGAGTCCGACTAGCTTTGGGGTGGTCTATCAGCTCCTCTACACGGTGTGCAAGCAATCTGGCGAAAGCGTCGACTGGGTCGCTCGGCACTTTACAATGAATGGCGCGGTCGGTGACGAGGCTCCCCACATGAGCCACACATTTCGTAGTCTCATCCAGGGCGTGAAGCTGGAGCACCTAGTTATCAAACTCAGCGTCTCCAAGATCAAAGGGCAAAAAACGGACAACACGGTGTCCACGCTTGATCCTCGAGACCCGTCGACTTCTGCTGTGGCGTACGCCGTCAGACTTCTGAACATCATGTCTGCCTGATCCCCAGCTGCGTTTCCGTGGTTTGTCGAATATCAGGGCGTCCAAGTGATCTTTGACTTGCTACGGATGGACTCCGCGTACGCCAAGTCTCTGCCGCCAAACATCCAGAGCGTCTTCTCATCCAGCCTTGTCGAGATACTGGCGCGCGTGCTGCACTTGTACCCAGACACTGTGCGATATATCATCGCTGACGCATGCATTTTACATCGCGTCATCCGGGTTGTGTACGCGCTGAAGTCGCGCACGCAGCTTGCAGCGCTCGGAGTTCTCCACATCCTCAGCAAGTCCTCCTCGAAAATCCGAGGCATGCTCTCCCGCCTAGAGTACTTCTCGTCTTCATTGTGCGTAGTTGAGGATTGGATGGCAGACTGCTTTCAGATACGCTGCATGGAGTTGCAAGTCTCACCTGCGCTGCGACCACGAAAGATCGTGAAACTCGCGCATCTGACCCAGCTGCCGTTCTTTATGGACCTGAAGACCACAGTGATCATGAGACTTTCCATGTGCTTTGTCGAAAGTTGATTGGTTGAAGAGGATTCGCTCATGATCATTGTCGATGACGGACGATTTGGGAAGATCTCATCGTGGATGGCCAGCGAGAATCTTGGTTCGGAGCTTGCGCAAAAGCGATTCAGTGACTTGCAAGTGATGAAGCGTATCAACGAGGAGTTCAAGCACGTTGTGGCCAAAAAGGATGTGGATGGCTCGCTGATGATGTACAAAATCCAGAAAGAAGGCTACTGGGGCTGCACGACGGAGTTGACTCGAAAGAGCATCGCCAAGCGGATCGAGCAATTCGTGACGCGAGATGAGCAGTTCTTCGGGCACCTGCGCCACAAACACGCGTCGAGCGGGCCCATATCGCGAGCGTGTCGGCTTCTAATTGAGGATCGCGCGGAATTGGTGCGTCGGGCTGCGTTCTCGAAAAAGCTCTCGGAGGAAACAGTCTTCAATTCCATCAGCAACAATACACTGAGCGGTTTGTTGAGTCTGCTGACTACCTCTCGCCTTTTTTTTGGAGTTACGCGCGATAAACTTGCTTGCCTTGCCTATCGGTTGAGCTCGCCGGCCCTTCTCATGCTTGAACACCTTGGCGCCGATCAAGTGGCAATGGTCCTAGATGAAGGTGTGAAGTACCAAGTCCACGTCAAGAGTCAGAAAGTAGCCAATGATGACGGCATAATTGAGGGGTCCTTGCTTCGAGGCGGCATTCTCGGATTCTCCGAATGGCTCACTGGTGGCGAAGTAAGTGGCGTACTTGTTGCCTCGAACACCCGTGTGAATCGAACCAGAGTACTTGCAGTCGCTATCACGTATCAAGACTTGGAAACAGAACTTGGAGACGTGGACACACAACGTCTCATCCAGCACTGTCGAAAGAACTTCAGGTCGGTGGTGCGCGACAGCTCCTGGATTTCATGACATCACCAATAGCGCTCTCAAACTACCCACCAAGCATAACTAGTGAGCGAAGTCGTCTGCAAAGCGCTGCGATGTCGCTGCTTCGATAGCTTTTGTCATCTCGCGACTTTGCTGTCAGAATGCTCACGAACACGCGGGCTGTCCAGATCATCTATGAGGTCGCTGTTTCGACATTACCGTCTCCCATTGTCAGCGCAGCATTAGAGATCCTGGGCGTATTCGTAGAAGACGAGGTCCTCTGCAAACACTTTTGTGCGCTGGAGATCCCTTTCTTTGGGGATGAGAGCAGTCAGCGTAGTTGCTCGCTATGGGCTATGAAACTAGTCGCATTCATGGGTCTGGTAGGCCACTTTTCGATCTCGCAGTGGGCGACAAACGCACAAGTGCTGACATGGTTCTTCCGCATCCAGCACCACATGTTTAAGAATGTTCTGACAACATTCAAGAACACCTCAGACATCTGGACAGCTGAGTATTTGCAGCAGTGCCGGTTTGCGATCCAGCAAGACCGAAATTCCGAATTTCAAACAGCGGAGGTTGTTGCGGCACGCTTGATCCAAGGAGCTCGCTCTCACGCTGGAGTTCTGCTGGAGCGAGGTCACGCTATCACCTTGTACTTGGACGTAATAAGCGTTCTCACCAGCACCTGCGTTCCAATTCGATGCGTCAATCTGATGAGCTTGGTCAGTTTCTTCTGCTCCGATGCTACTTTGCGAGACCAAATGTGGACATCTTCTCGCATTTCGATCGCGCCTTTCGATCATGTTCTTTTCACTGTCGCGGCGGATTTGCATACGTTCCAGAAATGACCTCCTCCATCAACTGGGCACCGTGACGATACACAGCGCCATATGATACGAGCCTACTGCGAGTTCATCTTTCTCATTTGTGCCAGCGACGTTGACGAAGAGTGTGACCTGGCGTTCCGAGAGCGAGTTGAGCTCCGATTCTCGATCCTTTCGATCCTGATCCATTTGCTCTCGATCTTTGAAGCCCTGCGTCTCATACGTGGTGCTGTCTATGTCTTTTGCTTATGTGTTACCATATTGACCGGAAGAGCTCACTCGAACTGTCTGTGGTGCTTATGATGTTGCGATCTTTCCCAGGTGCTTCTTCGGTGCATCGGAGTCATTTGCCTGGAAACGCCTGGCAATTGCGCGAAAGCGCAGGCTGCAACGATACGGGTCGCTCAACCCGACTGCCGGATCCCATTTGTCGAGTTCATCATGCAAGGCATCGAGGACCTACAAGCCACCATCGGATCAATCGAGCACAGTTCTGAAGTTGAAGCGGTCCTGCTGTGCGTCCAAGCGTTTTCCCATTCGCACGAAGGTGCAAAGATGTTCAGTCAGAAAGGGTTCGTCACCATCACGGTGGGTTTTCTGCGAATCCTACCAGACGCCCCGACCGCTGGACATCTCTCGGTGTGGCAGTCGCTGGCGCTGAGGCTGCAGAATTTCTTCGAATACGCACGAGACGACTTTCTGCAGAGTGCTGGGGAGACTGCCGTCCATACCTTGATGCGGTTTTTTGCGCAGCTGCCGGATTGGTACCGCATCGATCGAGAAAACTTCATTCTGGGCGGAGTGTTGCGCGATTTCCTCCGCTTTCTTGTGCTCTACATGGCTGACGCGACTTCCCGTCAGCAGGTCGACCCGGCGTATTTCCAGGATCCGGTCAAGCCGAGGCTTGCGACGGACCCTTGCTACCACTGGATCGCTAGAGATAAACGCGACTTGATCTCGGGAACAAATTCAGGACAGCCATCCAAAGCAAACTTGCAAAAGCTCGACTGCGACCTGAAAATCGCCAGTCTGGAATTGCTCACCAACCTTGTCCAAGACGAAGCGATCACCCGTGCACTAGCTGATCAAAAAGAGTTCACTGCTCTTGTGAAAATCGCCTTTCAGGCACTGGATAACGAAGAGATGCTCGTTCGCGACCAAGTTCCTGCGATCTCGCGCTTCCTGTGCTTCTTCATGGAGCAACTGGCAGCGATCGACCTCACAGCATCCGAGTTTCTTCGAGTAATTTCTGTTCCGATTCTCACTCGCATTTTCCAATCAAGTCGTGCTTCGAGCTCGATCCTTGCTCACACGACACGTCAGCTCTGGCTGTATCAAGCTGCCAGTGTTTTCAATTGCGACGGTAGCACCACGGACTCGTCTGGGCTGTCTAGGGATGAGGCTAAGGGGATTGTGACGGTGGTAATGGACCGCTCCAAAGTCATCTCTGCCAATCCGAGAATCCTATGCAACGTTCTTGGATTCATCCCCGATCTCCTACAGTACGGAAGTAGTCTTTTTCGACAACACTTCGATGATGATGGTGGAGAAAACCTGCTTGCTCGTCTTTTGCGGATGTTGCTTCCCATCTGTCGTGGTGAACAAACCACACAGCTGGATAAGGTCCTACAAGCCGTCAACACACTTCCGCTTGATGGTGGAGATCCGCTCTCGGCGGCGCGATGAGAGAGCGATGCTGTATCGTGTCCGGAATACCTCACTCTCGGCGCGCTTCATCAATTCACCCGTTGCTTTCGACACGTGTCGCCGGGTGATTTGCTACTCCTTCTTGGCAAAGAAACTCCATCACGAGCTGACCGCGTGTTTAAGCCCGAAGTCTTCGTTCCTTTTGTCCAGTTGCTACGTGGATTTCGCAGCCCACAGTCCGAGTTCCTGCGGACACTAGTTCAGGATTCGCTTGCCATGCTCGAAAATGTGTTTCGAGCATTCATATTTGCTGGCGAGACTGAGGTGCGGTAGTCCAGGGTGCGAGAGTACAGACGGATCGGAAAACAGGAAAACTTGCTCAGCCCCTGCTTCTCGTTGCTTGGACCGTCAGATCTCCAACTGCAGCACCAGGTCCGTTTCTCACCATTCCCCCTGGTTGTCTTCCCAGCAACACCGTTGTTCGGCTGACCTTTACCATGCTTTCCTTTTTCAATTCTGTAGGCTTTGAGCCTTCTGGCTGTGTACTGCGAGCGACATGTCACCGTCTGGGATGAGGTCCAGGATTTGGGCTGCCGAGAAAGCAAAGATCTGCTGGACGCGCTGATCGCATGCGTTACGCGTGAGCACGGCGATGACCAAATCGCTCTATCATACGAGGTAGCAGTTGGCGCTTTGCGAGTCTTCAATCTCCTGGTTGAATTCTCGTACGTGGCAAGTGTTCACGCCTACAGCTTGGGGTGCTTGGAGTGTTTCGTTCCAGTGAGGGCTAGTGGCAGAGTCGCTAGCAGCCCTGATCTACATCGCGAGTTCGAGCTGAAATGTCTGCGAGTGTACCACTTTGTACTGCGGATGCACACAGACGCGCAAATCGCCAGTCAGGTAGTGATCCAGGAGCTCTGGAGCTTGCTCTGCAAATGGGTGGTGAGGTTGTCATCAACCAGCGATACAACCACGGTATCCATCGCACTCGGTTGCACCGGCGATTGCCGTTCAGTACAAACTGAACTCACAAAATTGTGCAGTCTCGAATGGGATACCCACGGCGAGCGGTTTTTGCAGCAACTCGCTGGCATCACTGGCTCAGAGGAGTCCGTTGACGACGAGCAGGAGCACCTGCACATCCGCCAAAATGCTGTTCGGGCTCTAGAGGTATTCTGCTCGAACCAGGAAATACTGGACCGAGTCTGGGATAGTCGAGAGCTTGCGCTAGGCTTGCCGGCTAACTTGACCGGCAGCAGTCCGCTATATCGCGATCGCATCCAGCTCATCTCGAAGATGATCAAGATGAAACGCTATACTTGCAGATACGCCGATGGCCCCCACGTCGCGTTGTCGTTCTCGCACTTACTGAAGCGCTATGAAGCTTTGGACTCGATTCCGATCGAAGAGCGGGCTGCGTATCTGGATATTTTGCCAGCACTGATCATCTCGTGCAGGAGCGGCTTTTCATTTCAAGTGAAGATGCGGATAGCCATTGTTGAGAACGTGCTCTTCTTTCTGCAGCACGACACGCCAACGGAAGCAGCTGCTGCACACAGCCTTCCACGTGTTCTTGAAATTTGAAGACAACCGATGCAAGTTGTCAGACACGCTCCCAGCTCTCAAGCAGATCTGGACGAGTCTGTACAGAGCCCTGGAACACGGGGTAGCCCAAGCTAGCGAGTCGCCGACCTCGACCGTCTCCTTTCTCGTACAGAGCGACTTGGATAGAAAGAAAAGCGTCAACCACTCCACTACCATGCAGAAGACAAAACCCGATTACATTGCAAGTGCAAGGGTAACTGGGGAGAGGTACCACAACACAAGTCACCTCCAGCTTCGTGCTTCACGCCGTGAAATCCGGCTTGCAACCTCAACAGTTCTCCAACTTGGGCGTATCCGGTCCTGCCGCTGCGAAGAGCTCCGCTGCGTACGGTACTGCGTCTCGCTGCTGATGTCTCAAGTCTGCTACATGGACAGCGTTGTTGGCGAGGACGAGTGTTTGGCTCTCAGTGAGGTCCTTATCAGCGTTTTTCTCGATGCTGTCGACAACTCTCCCGATGCATTCAACAGGATGTGGGTGTCTGAGACTCATTTTACAGTGTTCGACAACCGGTTGATCCACGCGGTACACTCAAGCCAGTCCGTCTCGCAGCAGTTTCTCGCTCTAAGCCTTCTCTCGAAGCTTCTCGAGGGTTCGGCAAGAGCGGAAAGTGGTGAAGCGCCGTGTGCATTCGATGTCCGCCATGTTCTCGCAAACGCACAAATCGACGTGATTGATGCAGTTTGGTGGAGCGTCCACACCACATCGACACTGTTCGCTGCAGAGCATAACAGCCTCGCACTTTGGTGCAACATCCTTCGCGTCATGTGCACCAACATCAGCATATCCGAGAGAATCATGGCGAAGAAGCTTGTGCACAACCTTGTCTGGGAGAATGTGAACTCGTGCTTTGATAGAGAGTATCTCTGGTCCAGACAACGAGTCCTTGGTAGCGTTGGTGAAGATGATCTGCCGTTTACACCAGAACGATCCGGCGTTTCTGGACGAAAACGTGTCGCTCTTTGAACTGTTAGCAAACCACTGCCTTCGCACTGTGGTACTGCTCCAAGATGTCCACGCTGTCATGGTTGGCGCAACCGAACTATTGAGTGTGTTTTCGCGTCGCGAGCACTTTGTACAGCGGATGTGGAACTCCTGTCCCCTGCTTCACGGAGCGTTTTCCAAGACTGAGCAACGAACACGGCGGAACTATCTGCGTGGAGTCTCGGAGATGGTCCTAATATCCCAGGGCAACGTCGTCGCGCTGGAACACTCACCGCATGTACTGCATCAACTGTGCACGTCCGAGCTTAAGATTGATCCGGTCATATTGGTTCGGCAGGGACTGGAGTACTCCATGGTTGATATCATCCAGGTGGGGATCAGACAAACGGTGGACACGTCGAGAATGCTGAAGCTGAGGTTTCAGCGCAACGCATCCATGACACAGCTGAGCGATTTTCTGCCACGTCCACCGCGCACATCTCCTAATCTCGAAGGTTGCCGAACAGCGCTCAGCATGCTGAAGTTGTGCATGGCGAACGCTGCATTTGTCGACTTTCTTCAGAACGAAACCGAGATCTTCAGTGAGCTGTTCGCTTCGCTTGGGTGTCCAGATTGGGAGATTGCTAGAAGCGCCGCATCTATCATCACCAGCGCTCTGAGACGGCCCACTCATGCTGGTGAACTTGATCCTGAAATGGAGGATGAAGACCCCCACGACATCTCAACGTACTTATGTCCCGCTGTGCCAACCAAAGCAAACCAGTATTGACGACTCACGTTTTTCGCTCTCATGAATGAGCAGGATGTGTTTGGCGTGGAGCCAGACGATACGGGCTTGTCTTCAATTTACTTGGTCCTAGCGGCTTGGATCCAGTTTTATTCGAAGAATCTCCATCTCCTGCAAAGAAAGCAGCCCGGAGGTAGCCTTCACGGAAAAATGTGCCAGGGTACGCAGCACCACGGCAAGGACAGGGGGGACGAGACGCCGCGAGGAAATGCACAGAGAATCCTGTGCGAGCAGCTTCTTCTCAGCATCTTGGAGACTCTTCTCTATCTTCTGGCGAACTTCCCTGTAGCGTACGACACCACTGGAGATATCCCACCCCCAGAGGAAATCGCCCAGTACTCGGCCCTTTGCGCATATCTGCCCGGTATCTGCAAGCGAGATGTTGTCGCTGATCAGCACGTCGCTGTCGTCGAAGATGATGCTATTCAAAGCAGAGCGCTCGCATTACTGCACATGGCCTGCTCGTTTGACCTGCATCGATGCTCGGCAGAGATATTCACGCAGGAAGCAAACGTCGCTCGGGTGCTGACGATTATCGAGACCACGAAGATCGCTCAAGAGCAGAAAGCAGCTGTGCGCTTGCCCTACGACATTTCATCGTACTCGAAGGTGAAGGATCTGTTTGTTTCGCACCAGACCCTGCTCCTTCGCGTGTGTTTTTGGGTGAAAAACCTGAGACTTGAAGCACTGCAGCTGTTCGCAATAGGTATCCTCAAAAACCTGGTGACCAAGTCCATCGGACAGCGCCGACAGAATCTCTTTACGTTTGTGCCTAGCTTTCAGGACCAGCTCGCACGCACGCTATTTCAAGAGAAGCAGTACGAACGCAAAGCGAGCATTGCCAAGTATACAGCTCCGAAGAAGACCGTGACCCGCAAAGCAACCCTGATGATCGCTTTCAAGCGGCCAAATCTCCATCGTAGCATCGGAACCGCGGATCAGAACTTGTTCCCAGTGCTGGTCAAGTCGCACATCGAGATTCTTTCCAGCAAATCCTCAACCCGGCGAATATTTCAGATACAATCCCGGATTCGAAGCGTGAGCGACCAGGTCTCGCGCCAGATAACACGACGAAACGGACTACTCAGCGGTCTGCACAATTGTCCTGTCCTGGGGTAGCGACAGTGGCATTCGGTGTAAAACAAAGCAGTCCATAACCCATCCGCTAGCCTCCAGTGAGGTTCATCCTCTGAACAGCGCACAAGTCCAAGAGACAGCCATGACGCTACTCGCAGCGAATGGTTTAGTGGTCGTCAGCTTTTCAGAGATGTTCGTCGAAGAGTCAATTGACGATCTTGGACCACTCGGACGGCTTCTGAGGCACGAAGACATCGACTTGCCCATCTTAGCGGACGCAACCAGCATCGTGGCAGAACTATGCAAGAGTCACGCCATCTTCTGCGACGCGAGGTTGAGACTTTGGGATCACGTGCTGTCAGCCATGAGCTCTCATGTGCAAATGCGGACTTCCAGTCACGCCACCGCTAAGGTTGACCTGACATGCCTGCACAGTTTATCGCCCTGGTTCTGGAGCAAACCTGGTGTGGCTTCCTTCAAGACTAGCATGGCTCCGTTGCTGACACTCGCTCAGGGTATGCGGAGCCACGGGTTTGCAACCAGGGCGGAGATGCCACCGGGTTCTCCTCAAAAGAGAATGCGCCGTCAAGACTGCGCGACTGTCTCGAAATTTGAACCATCGGGTGACAACCTGCAGACCCAGTAAAACTTTCTCACGGCTCTGGTGGAGTGGGTCGCTGCGATCGAGACTCCCGAGTTCATTGAAAACTGCCTCAACATCCTGTTCCTGGAGAACACCGACGTGCTTCTCTTCCTCTACTCGGAAATATCCCCAGCTCGAAGCGCGCGCGAGTTCCTTCTTCCTCGTGGCGACTGTCGTTCGTACCAACATGGTGTATTGCGAAGTCTTCGCACGAAAGCACGCCTTGCAACTGCTTTTGAGGATCTTGGATACACCGAGTGCGAGCGAAAGCGAAGCATCTCGTGCTGAAATGCTCCAGTATGCTGCTCGAGCTATCGCGAAAATCAGCCGACACACCGCTGCGCGGGAAAAGTTTGTTCGGCACGGAGGAATTTACTTCTTTGGGCGAGTCGCATTCGAAGTCTATCAAAGCAAGTGGTTTCTGCCATTTCCATTCCTACAGCAAGCTGCAGAGAATTTGGTGCTCACGACGTCCTTCCTCTGTGATTTCGTCTCTCAGTGCACCTTCGTGGATCCAAGCAATCGGCGTGACGTTCTCTGGGTGAATCTCATGACGACAAGAGACGAAGCAGTACCCAAGTTCTCCTTGTGTCTGTCTGTTGTCGAAGCTCTGCTGCACTATCTTGGCCGCACTGCTACTCCTCTCATCGCGACAAGTAGCTCTAGAGCCGACCACTTCTATAACAGTTTTGACCGTCTCGCGGCGTCTGTACTCAGCTCTCTGGTTGAGAAAAGCCCGCGTCGAGTCTCGTTTGAGCGCCAATTGCTACAGCTCCTTCTCCATCGCAGCCGTGATTTAAACGACGATAAGCTCGAGGTTCAGAGACTGAAGAGCATTTTCACAACTGAACTGAAGCGATCCATTGCTCTGACGAAGTGGGATTTTCAAAGCGACTTGAACGTCATCCGACAAACCTACTGCGCTGGCATCTGTGTTGGCGTACGCACGGACGTGACCCCACCGAGGTGCCGCGGAGTGTTGATGATATTTGACCAGGATTTCCTTCTCTCCGGGGTTCACCAGGAGAATCCACCACCCCAAACGTTTGGGATATAACATCGAGAACTGCGCATGCAGATTGGTTCTCGAACCTGCCCGACGAGGAAAAGGAAGAAACCGGTCGAGCCAACCCAACCGACGAAGACGGCGACAATGAGATGAGCGACAACGAACTCAAGGAGCTATTCGCCTTCGCAGTCGCACACAAGGAGCTGGTGAACACTCTAACCGAGAATCGGAAAAAGTACTTGACTCAAAGCATCAAGATTGTCGATCGCAACAGTCGTGTGCAGATCGCCTGTCATTGGGTGCTTTCCTTGGCACTTGATTTCTACGTCGACAGGATGGCAGTCATTCAGACAGATAAGAGCAACAGTGAGACCAAGATCAAGCTGTCGCATCAACACCACCATGACGGAGACTTGAGAAGAATCGCAGTCGTCCAAGAGTGGCTGATGCATCTTGAAGAGCTCAATGGTTTGGCGTACTGCGGGCTTCATGAGCTTGACTTCAACTACTACGGCACACTAGTCCAGCAACTTCGTTCACTGATCACAGAACTGCCAGCGTTTCTGCACAAAATGGAGCGCGTCCAATCCAAGACGCACACCCTCTTCCTCTTCTTGAAGAACGTGAACACCTTGCTCAGACGAATCGCCAACAGAAATGAAGGGGGTAGCTGCAAACGGATCTGGAATCGCAGATGAGGTGAGGAAGCTGTGTGAGCGTCTCTAGGAGCTGGAACCTGAGATCAGCGAAGCCCTTGCGTACGTGTTGACTTCGAAGTCAGCACACGAGCGCTTTGCACGGATGCTCGTCGCAATGGACTACATGTGGAAGCGCGTGCTCGGCTCGGCTTCGCTCAGTGGGTTCATGGAAGGGGGTACTCAGTCAGCGGACGGAATTTCGATAAAAGTCAAACGGCGTCTCGCAGCGATCCTTGCGTTCTTGACAAATCCGGTGCCGTTCTTCTTCGCGCGGTGGAGAAAAATGAAAGCCCTGCTGGCTACGATGATGAAGACTCTGCTGATGAAGGAGGATTCGCCGTCTGCATTTCACGGTATTGGCGAAGCCAGCAAGTCAACCCTAGCCAGCGATGTCGGACAAATGAAGAGTTCATTCAGCGCAGCCACTAAACTCGAGGACGAAGTGAATGTGTCTCACTTTCCCTTCTGCTCGATGGAGTCGCTGCTAGATCACTTTGGATACATCTCCTTGAGGTCCAAGAAAACAAAGCAGACCATGTCGATCCCCACACTCAAACCCCAGGTATTGTAGTTGGTCTCACAGGCGTTCGCATCTCCGGACAGCGTGGTTGAAAAGCTTTCTGTCCTGCAGCTGGAAGCCAATTTCCAGCAGCTAGCTTCGAAACAGATCTCCGCGGTCTTTCTTCAGCTGCGAGAACTCTTGGATGAAGCAGACGCTGGGATTCAGATAGGCATGATTGAGAAAACACCTTTGGAGCTGAGCTTCTGGCGACTTATCGTGCGTCCGATCCAACGAGTGTGTCTGTATCACTTGCATTTTCTCATGCGCGACTTCATGTCCAGCGACTTGGCCGCTCAGCAAGAGATGCTGAACGAATATCGGCTCGACGAGGAAGCGCACGCAAACCGAAGAGACTCGCTTTTGGTGTGGCGTCGCCTACTTCACACGAGGGTCGAACTCTTGCTGCTGAAGGTGTGCGGGATGACCTGGAAGCGAGCATCACAGCCAACAACGTCCCACCGGTCACTAAGAAGGCGCAAGGCCGTGGACGGAGGCAAACACTGCTGGAGGTTCTCAACCCCAGTCGTCTGCTCAGGATTGTAGCTGCATCCGAGGGCTCGGTCGGCAACACTCATCGCATGCAAGCCTCATCGTCTGACGATCTCTTTCATTGTGACGTGCTTGCCATCTGCGATAAAGGCTCGTGCATCAACCCGTTGCCAGAAGAGATGGCGGTTGAGAAGCTTCGCAAGACTTTGCACGACCAAAAGACACAGCACAGTGCGTTCGAGCGAGTCTGTGTGGTGCTGGCGCCTGTTCCACATCGCAAATACTACGCGACGAACCACCGCACGCCACGCTTTTTCACGAGACTCAAGAGAAGAGTGCAGCTTGTGGTGCTTGTTCTCGCTCTCTGGAGGTAAAAAGAGCTCACTGCTGACTTGAAGAACGAACTGCTCACGAAAGCATTTGACTCCCTGCAGGAGCGCGACGAGTATTTCATCTCGTATCACATGCGAAAAGCGTTTGCTGAGCTGATGCGCATATGGATGCCAGAGAGCGGCAACTTGGGATTTCGACTCTGGCAAACGAAAGCCTATTTCCTTGGCGGGATGCTTGTCGCAGTGCTGGTGATGTATCTCTTGCCGCAGGCGTACGGGGGGTGATGAATGGCGGCGGAATGCGTTCATGACGCAATTCATATCTGGATATGTCGTCTCCATGTTTATCATCTCGATGGCGTCCATCTTTATAATCATGCGGAGTAAGTAGTAGATTTGCATTGCACACCTTGCACCTCACTCGTCTAATGCTTGACCTTTGCTTCAATCTTCTTCTTCGTTTGCTTGTTGTGGCAGACCGGTTTGCGCTCCAGGAACGCGACCGCATCCGCTTCACTCCTGTCGCAAAGTACTACGGAAACGCGCTCGCGGTCGTGCATCTAAACTCGTTCACGTTCGACCAGACGACCAAGTGGAACGATACCGACCAGATACCAAAACTGATGCAATGGCTTGGGAAGCTCGGGATCACCGAGATCAACATCGCGCAGGTCGAACTCAAGGGGATGCTGTACTTCTTGGCGCTCGTCGTGTGGTTCGTGATGCTAAAATCCGCCAACAAATTCCGAGATTCGAGCCCGATGTTGAACCATCTCTTTACGAAAGACCTGCCGACGCTCTTCCACGGCTTCCTCTACATGAGCACGATCTCCACGTTCTTCTCGTCCCTGCATTGACTGCCAGAACGAGGCAGACGCCGACTACTTTGTGAAGTGCGCGCTCAGCGACAAGCGCAGCCCGCCGTCCTTGTTTAGCTACCAGTCGGTCCCTTGCTGGAGTGGCGGGCACAAGAAGTACACGCTGTTGGACATCTGGTGGATTACGTTCTTCCTCCCGATCGGACTGCTCTCCCAGGGCTTGAACCAGGTGCTGTTTCAGCAAGAGAAGCTCGACATCAAGTACGCGCCGTTCATCATGTTCACGAGCCAGTTCGCGAAGATGTTGACAGCGACCGCTAAGGCGTTTTACTTCAGCTCGCTCCAGCTGGCGCTCACCGGACTCATCGGCGACGGTGTCCTATTCTTGCTCATGATCTCCACCAAGAGCTGCTCGCTCTGGTTTGTCAAGCTGATTAAGTCGGGCATCTACGCGGCGGCCTGTTAGTCGTCCTTCTGCGCCATTTACGGGATCAAAACGAACACCGACACTTCCATCAGCCTCATTTACATCGGCTGGCTCACAGTCGCGGCGGTTACCATATCGATCATCTTCTGGTGGCTGCGACGACAGGTGGAGCGCAAGCAGCGCGAAGACCGCGCGCACTGGGAGATGCACCGCTCGCTACTAGCTGTGGGTAGCGCCTCGCCCGACCATGCGAAGCTCTCGCACGTCGAGCAGGCGTTCCCCGCAGCAGCCAAGAAGCGCACCGAGATGCTGACACTACAAGCTGCCGCGTTCGCCAAGCAAACGCAGACGCTGAGCGTGGACGAGCCCCCAGCGGAGCTCGAGCGCTTCATGCGCCGTGCAAATGCGCTCGCGAGCGGGAAGCGTTCCGAGGTCCAAGCACGCAACGCAGCAGTGAGCGCCGCGGTCTTCATGTGCAACGCGCGCGAGGCTGCCAAGCACTTGGAGAGAGCCGACGGGGCGAAGCGCGCACTGCGGACGCGGAGGCTTCCGCCGCATTGAGCCGCACGTTGAAGTGTTGTGTGTGCGCGAGCGCGGGGTTGAAGCGGAAAATGGCGCGCGCCTTTTTCCATCTCAAAATTTGAACAGCTGGAGCATTGCATCCTGCTACATTTGATATATTGTCTATTTTGGCACACTAAATATGATCGACTGTGTTGATGAGGTGGAAAATAATCCCTTATAAAGTGATTGCTTTTGCTATTTAGAGCGCTTCGTACTTGACTGCACAGCAGTGCAAATGAAAGGTCGAATACTGTTAAATGAAAAATTATACCCCCTCCCCTGGGGAGCCACAAATTGACGTCTTGATGGAGATTTTTTTGGCGGCAACATTTTTGCTCCTTGCGCGCGCAAAAGGGGAAGCGAGTGCGGAGGAAGACGATGGTCGAGGTGAGCGCTGCCGTCGACGCGCCTGTGTGTCTGTCTGGCTGTACGTACGTATGTGTGTGTGCTCGCGAAGAGGGAGGCTAACGTGTGACTGCGTGCGTGTATGCGTGTGTGCTTGCGCTGATGCAGAAGAAGAAGCAAGCGTCGATCGCCGCGTTCTTTTCGCCGCAGGCCAAGAGCAGCCAAGCCGCAGTCAAGAAACCAACGACCGCCAATGACGCCAAGCAGACGCTCAGTGCGACTGACACTGCGAAAGGTAAGACTGGCACTGACGCAGTGACGACTGGCGCCAAGCGTCCGCGCTCGGCTAGTGGCAGCTCGTCAAAGGCTGCGGCGAGTGATACCGAGGTGCAGCAGCTGTCGCCGGACCTGCGGACCCCGCCGCCAGTACCAAGAGCTACGACAGCACAACCACTCGTGATCTTCGACAGCGAATCAGCGTCTGCAGTAGGATCGAGCAACGAGAAGAGCTCAAAGAGTGCGAATGGTGGGCAGACCATGATTGCCGATTTGTTCACGACGCCACCCCCATCGAAGCGTGTGAAACCATCCGTCATCTCTGGCGATAGCAGTGCTACTGCTGCAGCAGAACCAAGTGGACAGCAGACAGAGAAGGCAGACACTGCTGCTTCAAAGGTGGCTGAAATGATCGATATGGACGTTGACGACGACTCGGATGAAGTTCTGAGTGGCGATGAATACATGGCGGGAGGACCGCATGCCATGGGTCCGCACGCGCTGCCGTCAATAGCAGCTAGCAAGCCTGCAGCTGTGAAGTCTCGTGCCAGAAAGCCGAAAGCTTCCCCAAAAGTCAAGTCACCTGCCAGTACAACTACCCCCGCCAACGCTTCCAAGTCAAAGGCGGGAGCAAACGCAAAAGCCAAAGCCGCTGTATCTGCTGCTACTGCTCCAACTACTACTACTACCACGACTCCGAAAGCGAGAGAAAAGAAGCAAACAGCGAGAGCAGCCAAGGAGAACGCTACCCCAGAGCCAGCACAAGTAGAGAAAAAAGAACCCGTGGTGGCTACACTGGATCCGCTCGTGAAGGCGAGAGTCGACACGTACCAGCAGAAAATTGACGAGCTCACTCGCCAATGCACGCATTTGTTGCAGGCACCATTCACGACCGACGGTATCTTGCAGGAAATCTACGGCGTCGCGATCGATTTGGCGTTGGATCTGGACCAGAACCAAAATGCGCTCAACAAGGCGATCGCAGAGCTCTTCGGCGAGCTCTCGGATCAACACGAGTCGCAGAATGGATCGGACGCAGTCACCGAGTTCTCGGTGGATATCAAAAGCTTCATCGCGAAGAGCATCCAAGGCCAGTCAGCGAGTCTGTCGTCGCTCTCCCACAAACTGCTCGAAACTCTGGAGCAGCGATCGACCGGTGATGCTGAGAAGAACGATGCCGTTGTAGTCGACTCGAAAGTGAAAGATCGCGTCCTGGTCATGCTCGAGATGGAGATCAAGATGCTGGCGCAGCGCACAAACTACGGCGTCAAACCTTTGAAGGCGAATTTGTACGAAGACACGAGCGCCGACGCGCTCTGGATTTGGGAGATCGGTAACTTGGACAAGTACTTCGTGGAAGAGTCGCAGAAGACGATCAAGCGCGTGCGGAAGAACCGTAAGCGCCTCGGGCTGCAGCTCAAGACGCTCGCTCGCGTGGTCCAGTTGCTGCACCAGACGCCCGTGGATGAGGTGAAAGTGAGTGCGGAAGAAGCCAAAGTGGGCAAATTTGTGCTCGCGATCGAGTCGGAGACGCAAAAAGCGCAGGACCGGGAGCGCAAGGAGCTCGAGAAAGTGCATGCTGCGGAGCAGAAGAAGCAGCAGGAGCTGGACAAGGAGCACGCGAAGCAGGAAGAGAAGCGCAAGCGTGAGGAAGACGAAGAGGCAGAGAAGCTCTTGGCGAACAAGCGGAAGAAATCTCTGGTTTCCTATTTCCGGTCGATCGATAAATCCACTACCGTCGTCGGTGACAGCGCTGCTGCTCCAGGTGGTGTATCATCATCGAGTGGTGCCTCCTCTTCTATGAAGACTCATGGACACCATGAGCAGAAAGAGGATGGTGCGTATGTGTCAGGTCAGAGCGAGATCATGGCTCGCATGGACGCAGCCGTGGGGTTCCTAGTCAGTGACGGAGACAAGCCCGCTCCTTCTAGTCCGTTGTCTTCAGACACGAAATCTGCGCAGGAAGTGCGAGCGCATGTGCTGGGAGCTGGGAAGGCGAAAACGCGAGTCACTGCCGCTTTTGGGCACTGGAGCAGCCGGCGACGACGAGATCCTGCGCTGGGTTTGATGAAGTTGCTCCAGTTCCACGAGAACCACCGCCCTGCGTACTACGGCACGTTCAGTAAGAAGAGCAAGGTTTTCCACGGCGGCCGTCGTCCGTTGGCTCAATACACCAAGTTTGACTATGCCGTGGATAGCGAAGAAGAGTGGGAAGAAGAGGAGCCCGGCGAGAGTCTCTCGGACGCGGACAGTGACATGGACGAGTCCGATGATGACTTGGATTACGGAGATCAGTGGCTCGCATACGAGGACGAAGTGGATTATATTGACGGCGCGGAAGACGACGAGGAGTTGAAGGACGATGGCAACGCGAGCAGGTATTTATCGTCCCCCGAGCGCAAGAAAAAGCTCCCCGCGCAGCTGGAGCAGAAGAAGCGCGCTCGCGTGCCTGGTCGCAAGAAAGCGGCGAAACCAGCAAAGCTCGAGCCTAAGATTGTCGGTCCGTTCTTGGACGACGATGACGACTCCACTTCTGCAGCAGCAGAGAACCATTTCAAAGAATACACTGGTCAGCTATTGTGCCAGCCTCTGTTTGAGTCTGCGCTGATGCGAAAAGGACGAGAGTACGAAGAGGAGAAAGAGCGCCAGCAGCAGCAATTGCAGCTCAAGCAACTTCAGCTCCAGCAGCAACAACAGCTTGCAGTGATGGAGCCTACGGCTGAGAAGCCGAGCGAAGACGCAGTTGTAAAGCAGAAGACGCCTTTGAAGACGCCTCAGAAGCGCAAAATGAGTGCGGAGAACGTTGGACTCACGAGTCCTCCTCGACCTTCCTCTGCAGCCAGCGCATCCGCATCCTCGTCGACGACGGTGACCCCAGTGAAGGCGGGTATCACTGCATGGCTCAAGAAACCTGCGGTTGTGGACCTGAGCAACTACGAGAGCGACGCGTAATTACCGAGCATTCAGCTAAGCTAACCATGTTGGGTGTTAGGTTGGACAAGGCCAGAGCTGAAGAGATAAAGACGGCAGCGTGAGGGTGACTGGGCGACTTGTGAATAGGTAGGTCAGGTGTAAAAATCCATGTCTCTTTCCTTCTTGAGCTTCGTTCTGCCGGGCGGCCATGCATGGCTCACGCGCCAGTCAATCAATATTCACTCATATAGGGAAGAGCGTTGTGCAATTCACGGAAATGGTTGAGACTTCTCTTAACTTTGCTACTCTACTGATTCCTCACTCATTCACTCAAAGCTGCTGTGGTAGTGGGAGGGATCCACATGTTCTTTTGATGCTTTGGTGGCGACGCAGACGCTGTTGAACCACCAAATAAATGCTTAATTGAACGTCCGGTTCGAGAACGCCAGTTTGAGGCGCTTGCCGCCGATCTCCGAGTTGTGCGCCTCCGCCAGCACGTTCGTCGCGACGTCCACGGACGCGAACTCGGCGAGCGCCTGGACGTGGTCGTTGGAGCTCGTGAACATCTTGATCTTGAAGTGCTCGCCGTCTGCAAACCCAGCCACGTGCGCTTTCAGCTCCTGTTTGATGGCATAGTCAATCAATTCATGAGCTAGTGAACAAAGAGGATAGACGCATCGTAGAAGCACCACCAACCTCCATCGACGTGGCCACGTCAAAGTTGGACAGATGCAGGAGCTTCGTCGGACTGTAGACATGTTTGCCGGCGCTCGCAGCCGCTTTGCCTGTGAAGCGGTTCATGAGGTGGCCGTACTCCTTCACATAAGGGCTGGTCGATTCATTCATAAACAACAAGGACACAGAGGTCACATTAAGATAAGAGTCCATCTCATGCATGAATGATACCATGGAGCCCACCATGTTGAGTTGTACATACCTCTCAGCGGAGCCAGGACGGATCGAAATGTACGTGTACTTGGAGAAACTGATCTCCATCGACCGCCCGAGCAGCGTGAACCCGCGCAGATGGATCAGCGCCGACTGCGACGCCACGGGACTCAGGAACTGGATGAGCGCGTGGTCCTGCCAAACAAACAACACACACAAAGTGATAGCATAGCATTAGAAGAAGAGCACTCACAGTGGCAACAAGAACTATGTAGAAAGAAAGAGAGCGTACCGTTTTGTTGTTGAGTTTCTTGACGCGAATCACGTTCCCATAACAGGAAAACAGGTTGAAGAGGTGGTCGCATGTCACGTTCTCGCGAAGGCTGCAGACGAGGAGTACAGGCGAAACCGCGTCGTGGCCGGAGGCAGTAGGCGGCGTGATGGCCGTCAGCGGGTCATAGCGGCTGAGCTCGATGGCGGCGTTGGCCGCTCCGTCCTTCTCGGACGCCAGCGGCAGGTCTGGGTTCGTGAAATCTTTCGTACGCGGCCCGTTCTCCTTCACGATCAGCTCTTGCTGTGGGTTTTCCAGGAGATGGTCATCATAGGGCGAAGCGAGTTAGTATGGACTGGAGTCTAAGCATAGAAAGCAATTAGACAGGTAGCCAACACATATACGTACTGGGAGGTTAGAATAGTTGATCTGAAGGCTGCAGCAGTCTGGGAAGATGCTGAAGCCCGTGAGCGCCGTTTTCGCCCGCGTGGCTTCTTCAATCGTCGCGAACTGGACTAGCGTCTGCCATAAGGGTCCATACAAAGCAGCGCATATAGTGAGTGAGCTATAGCTACTGCTACATTAATACGGCAGCAGACAAACGCAATAGCTGGCGACCCTTTCACACCTGAAGGCCAATCGCCTTGACAAAGATCACCACTTTCTCCACTGCGCCGTAGCCGCTGAAGATGCTGTGCACCAAGTCGGTCGTGATCGGGTACGTCGGGTTCTGCACCGTGACCAGCAGGATGCGGTTCACCTTCTCTGCGTCGGCGTCGTTACTGTTGTTGTTGCGGTGGCGGTGGTGGCGCCCCCTCGGCGTCGGCTGCGGGCGGTCGTGCAGCTCCTGGTTCTTCGAGTAGCTCACGGTGATGACCATGCTGCCATCGCCTTCGCCGACGACCAGCGGGGCCGCCTCCAGCGCCTCCACGACGCGCACAGCGGTGTCGACGTCCGCGACCTCGACGAGCGCCTGGTTGGCGATGTTCTTGGTGATCTCGAGTGTCGCGGAGCTGAAACCCGCGAAGAGCGCGTTGCGCTTGCGCAGGAAGACCGACTTGACGATCTCCACGGGCGCGAGCGCCTGCGCCAGGTTGCTCTCCGTCCAGTGCGACGGCAGGCGGTCGAAGTAGAGCACCTTGGACGTCATGAGCTGCTGCTGGCGAAGGTGATCTTGTGATCTTTTGGGCCGCGTGAAGCTGGAATGATCACCATATCTATCTATCTATCTATCCAGTGCAGTGCACCCATGACGTTGCTCAAAAGATTTGTGGTGCATTCGCTTTTTCAAGCTCAGAAGGTTAATGTATCTTTACTCAGCACAAAATCGAGATTTGAAATGACGAGAGGAAAGGGGCGAGCTTCTGGAGTGCTCTACAGAGTGTGCCAGATCTATTTGTAGGACACAAAAGGGCAACTTCGCCTTCAATCACCATCAATGCGTCACCACTAGCACACAACTAACATGGCAACAAGCCAAGAAGGTGTCGTCGTCGCCACCGAAGATGGCAGGAAGTCGGCGCAGCTGCTGGCCAAATTCGTGCTGCTGGACGTCGCCTACTGCTTCTTAAGCAAGCACCGCGCCGTGCTGAGCGTGCGCAATGTGCTTAACATGGCCAACAGCCTTGGCGGCGTGGCGCTCGCAGCCGTGGACGTCCGGGAGATGGCGCGCATCGCCCCTGAGCTGCTCACCATCGACGTCCTCAAGAGCAACCAGATGCAGCACAAAGGTAACTAACTGGCGCTATCATAAGCGAACTGCGTACTTGCATGACGCTGAGGTTACGAGTTCATATTCACGGAACGCTATGCTGTCTAACAGACGACGTGTTCCGCGCGACTGCGATGACCGCACTCGAGCGCGAGATGATTGCGTTCCCGCTGGCGCCGCAGTCGAGCCAGAAGGCGAGTGCGAAGCGCAAGAAGCTCTTCCAGGACGTGCTTGCAAAAGCAGCTCAAACAACGGCCACTGAGTCGCAGTTTCAGGTAGAACCAGCTAAGCGGCAGTCCCAGGGACACGACGATGACTGCTCAGCCCCAGACAACTCACACCCAGCATCATCACACCCACAATCGGATTTTGCCTCCATCAGTGACGGCGAAATGTACTCGCGGTGGCTCCAGATGCTGCAGTCGCTGGACTTTTACGGAAACCAGATCGTGCACATCGAGCGCCGCCCTCCGCGCGCCGCGCGGATCCGAGAGATCGGGGACCTCCAGTTGCCAGAACGAGTGGAGGCGGCACTACGCGAATGCAACATCCGCCAGCTGTACTCACATCAGTTCCAGGGAATCGACGCGCTGCTCAAGGGCGGGAACGTTGTGCTCTCGACATCCACTGCGAGTGGAAAGTCGCTCGCGTACAACGTGCCGATGCTGACCAAGCTGCTGGAAGGACCAGGCTCGACGTTTCTCTACTTGTTTCCTACCAAGGTACTATGGTACACGGCCATGCTTACCTTAGGGTGGATGGAAGAGAGCTTTTCTGATAGTATTGGCGGGCTTGTGCGTGTACGTAGGCGCTGGCTCAAGATCAGATGAAGGCGCTTCGCAACCTACTGGCAGCTGCAGAGCTCCCCCAGTACCTCTGCTCCACGTTCGTACGTTTGCTTTGTTGTTTGCTTATATGCGAGCCTTGGAGACCTAGGCTTCGTGGTTTCAGTGGTATTTCTCTACTGATGTAGTGCCATTGCGTGTGATGCGATGCGTAACTTTTTAGGATGGAGACACCGCCATGAAAGGACGGTCGATGGTGATTCGTGAGACGCAGGTGTTTCTCACGAACCCAGACATGCTCCACCTGTCCATTCTGCCGCGGCATACCCAGTGGAAGCAAGTGCTCGGAAAGCTAAAGTGAGTATAGACGACCAGCTTATTTGCGTCCAAGCTTGCAAAGTATTCTGGCGTGTTCTCAAAACTCAACCAACTGTTTGTGTAGGATGATCGTCATCGACGAAGCGCACATGTACCGCGGCGTCTTTGGCTCTCACGTCGCGTGCGTGTTCCGGCGACTGTTTCGACTCTGCGCACTATATGGCTCGAACCCGCAGGTGGTCTGTTGCTCTGCGACGATCCAGAACCCAGAGCAGCACTTTCGGCTGCTCATCCCGGTACTCCCGCCGCCGCCTGCAGCACCATCTTCTGCTACGACAGGTGGAACCGCAGAAGAACATGACGCTTCGCCTCCAAACCTGAACTTCTTTAGAGAACGGCCGCTGCTGGTGATCACGGAAGACGGTGCTCCAACTGGCGAGAAGTTCTTTTGCCTATGGAACCCGAAAGCTGACTCCTCTGCCAGTCGTACTTGTCAGAAGCTGCAGCCGCGAAAGCTCTTACAACCACCAAGCAAACGGAAACGAAAAGGTGCCGGCGCGGATACAAAGTTATCAGAAGACTTAACGTTGCACGATGGCGACCGTGACACCCAGGAATCAGACGAGAATTGCATGAGCACCAGCTCGATCTTCCAGAGCGCGAGGATCTTCGCGCGATTCATGGAGAACGACGTCCACACGATCCTGTTTTGTCGCGGACGCAAGCTCTCGGAGCTCGTGTTGATGAACGTGCACTCGATTCTAGGCGACGACAAGCGCAAGAATCGAGGGCTGCTCAAGCGCGTGAGCTCGTATCGAGGCGGCTACACACTCGAAGATCGCAGATCGATCGAGCGGCGGCTGTTCAGCGGAGAGCTGCTCGGGGTGATCGCGACGAATGCGCTGGAGTTGGGGATCGACGTTGGCGAGTTAGAGTGCACGATGCACCTCGGACTGCCGTCCAGCATTGCGTCGCTCTGGCAGCAAGCTGGTCGCGCGGGACGCAAACACATGCAGCAGTCGATTGCGGTGCTCGTCTGCTTTGACTCGCCGCTCGACCAGCACTTTGCACGCCACGCACCCGACTTGTTCCAGCTGAAACCTGAAGCAGTGGCGCTGAATCCACATAATGCGAAGGTACTCGGTCAGCACCTGCTGTGTGCTGCGCGCGAGTCATCGCTGTACTCGGAACGATCGGGCACAGATTACATTGATTCCTTTGTGTTTGGAGCAATCGATCACAAGTTAACTGGCTTGGAGAATGCGAGTACTGTGACGAAGATCGTGACGACGTTTGTCAAAGAGCAGAAGCTAATGTTTTGCCCCCAAGCCGACGGCGGTGGCTATCGACTGCACTCGTGCATGCCAAAGCAGTTTCGAGCGGTAAACCTGCGAAGCATCGCTGAGATTGTGTACCAGGTATGTGCACAGGGTGAGGTACAAACTCAGCGTTATCTACTGCCATAGTTGACCACCGTCATGCATGACGTTGCTTTGATTCGTAGGTCATCACCGACGACGCAGAGCAGAAGCTGCTTGACGAGATCCCAGGCGACATGGCGTTCTTCCAGGTCTATCCGACAGCAGTGTATCTGCACCAGGCGCAGGAGTACCTGATCACCAAGTTGGACGTCGAGAAGAAGATCGCGATCGCCAAAAAATGTGCTGTGCCGCTCAAGTACTTCACGGCATGCCGGGATCTCACACAAGTGGAGGTCGTACGCATTCTCGACAAGCAGCGAGTCAACAAACAGGAAACAGAAGAGAAAGACGAAGAAGAACAGTCGCACATGTTTCTGAATCATGGTGTGGTCTCGGTACTCACGAAGGTCTTTGGCTCAACGCTCCTGGAGAAGCGCACGATGCGCATCATCCACTCGAACGAGTTCTCACTGCCGCCGATGCAGACGTGCGGGAACGCGCTCTGGTTGGAGCTGCCGGATTCGTTGAAGCAGCAAGCGGAGGCCGCGAACTTCAGCTGGAGCGGCGCGCTGCACGGTGTGGGCCATCTCTGCATCGCTGTGATCTCGCTCTTTGTGCTTTGTGAAGGGCAGGATATCAACACGGAGCACTACAATCCGCTGGAGAGGCGCATCAGGTAAGTGTGTGTATGTGTGTGTGTTTGATGATATAACTGATGTTTTTTTTGCGTTTCAGACCGAACCGAATTACAATCTTCGAGCGGCGCGAAGGAGGCAGCGGCGTCATCGAAGAGATCCTGAAAGTGCTCCCAGAGGTGCGTCTCCAAGGAAGGACACAATTCGACTTGTAAAGTATGAAGTCTACCCTTACGTTTTGCCACTTTTGTATGATTCATCGCAGGTGATCGAGAAAGCGTGGACGATCGCCAGTGAGTGCGCGTGTGCGACTGGGTGTCCGGCGTGCATCCACTCGGGCGAGTGCTCGGAGTACAACAAAGTACTGGACAAGCGCGGGTCGCTCCTGGTCTTGGATTTTGTCCACGAAGCGTTCGCGAATCAGAAGAAGCATCGTCAAGCGCTTTTATCACAGTCGACCTTGTGCGCGATACCAGATTCTCGGCGGAGAGCACAGATGCGAAGTAGCAGTGAAGATTAAGCGATGACGAATACAAGTATTAGTATGATGCACCAACAACTCCTGAACTTGCAGGCAGGCTCGATGATGCAGGTGGATGAGAAGCTTGTTAAGCTGTGACCATTCTTCGGGCGGATGCATTCACATTATGTCAAATCATATGACATTTTGCAAACGATGTTGGAGTCGCAGGTGGATTTCCCTTTTTTGCAAGTACCAGTAGGATACAGGTTCTATCACTCGGAATGATTTGAATGATGCAATTTCGTTAATTCAGTAATTTGTGAAGGTTGCATCTTCCATGCTCTTTCTATGTTGCATCTCACAAGATATCAATTTCTAAAGGTTTGCATTTTTCCAGCGCTGCCATTCTGCGATCTGAGCATCAAGCAGACCAAGAAGAGGTCGTGAGCATGGAGCTGACGACGGACGAGCAGCTGCTGGCGTGGAAGCCGCGCATGGGGATGCTGAGCGTGGCCGAGAAGATCGAGCAGGCGGAGACGCTCAAGCGCCAGGCGAACGTCTACTTCAAGCGCGGAGAGATCAAGAAGGCGCTCCCGGTCTACGCCAAAGTGCGTCTCCCCTCATTCTCGTCGCTTTGGACTTTGTATCATCTACCCACTAGGTAGTGCCATGAGTCATGCGCTGATGGAGCTTCTCTGTCCTATTGTGTGTGCGCCTCTAGGTGTTCGCGTACGTGAACGGACTCTCGGTGCAGGGCGACGCGATGGCGCAGTACGCGAGTGTGAGCGCGAACATGAGCGCGACGCCGGAGCAGGGCGAGCAGATCCGCGAGCTCAAGATCGCCGTGTGGGCGAACGTCGCGTTCTGCTACGTGAAGCTTGGTGACAAGCCCGAGCGGGCGATCGAGTACTGCGACAAGGTGCTCGCGGAGGACGAGGCACACAGCAAGGCCCTCTTCCGCAAGGCGCAGGCGCTCGGCCAGCTCAAGCACTTTGAGCGCGCGCAGGCGCTGCTCACGAAGCTCGCGACCGCCGAGCCCAAAAACGGCGCCGTGCGCGCGGAGCTGCGCAACGTGCTGCAACAGAAGAAGCAGTACGACGACGAGGCCAAAGCCAAGGAGAAGAGCGTGTTCGGCAAAATGTTCAAGTAAGAACAAGGAGGTGAGGTGGGCACTTTTGGCTGACTGAATTGTCTTCCTCACATGGGCACTTGCATGTCCAATGGTGGTGGTGTGCGTGTAATTGGATACTAATGAACGAATTATGAAGAGCTCAACTTTGGACTGCATGCGAAGAGGACCGAATGGTTAGTGGGTGTCCTACTGGTCTACCTACTAGTTGCTGTAGATGGACGACAGGTGGGGACGCACTTTGGCGATGATGTCCTCCATGTGCATCCCGTAACCGTGGCCAAACTGGTTCGTGATGCGCGGCGGCACGGCCTGCGTCACGTCCACGTTCGCGCAGTTGCGCAGACACTTGGTGGGGAACTTGACGGACGCGCAGCCGGCGGCGATCGGGTCACCGGCGTGCAGCTGCATGGCCCAGAAGAGCTTCGAGAGCACGCCGTCCTTCGTGGAGAACACGTTGAGGAACTTTCCCGTTGGCGCCAGCTCCATCGCGATGTTCTCGAGCCCTTCCGCCGTCGGGATGAACGCACCGGCGAAGCACACAGCGTTCGTGATGAGCGGCTCTGGTGCCACACGGATCACCGACAGGCGAGAGGTGTCTGGTGGTTGCCGCTGCTGCTGCTGCTGATTGCTCTCTTGCTGCTGTGAGGCTTTCCGCAGGCGCGCGATCTCCTGGAACACGCTGTAGATCACTGCGCCGCCCAGTGAGTGACCGAAGAGCGTCACCTTGCGGGCGCGGCAGAACGTCGGCTCAGACGCGAGCACCTGTGCCAGCAACGCTCCCACCTGCTCCGCCTGGTCCTGCGCCTTGTGCCACGGATTGCCCGTGAAGTGCGTGATAAGCGCCGACGTGGCCGCGCCGACGCCCGAGACCGAGAGCTGGTCGTTCACGTGCGCGCAGAAGTCGTTCCACGCGTCCACGTCGCCGGCCTCCCAGAGCACGGCGTACACGACGACGTTCTCGCCGAACCAGGCGCTCCAGTTGCGCGACGGGTCCGAGCCCTGCGTCATGAAGCCGTTGATGCAGAGTACGATGTGCTCACAGACGCTCTCGTCGCCGCTCAGGTGCTTGATCTGCAGGTGCTCGAGCAGCCGCCGCTTGCGCACCACGTTGAGCGACGCCTGTGCCGCGTCGAACGCGCTCGCCCACAGCGACGTCGCCGTGCGCGCTGGTGTCGGCGCTGGTGCCGGAGTCGGAGCTGCTGCTGCTGGCTGCATCCAGGCGTTCAGCGCGCCCATGACACCGCTCGTCGCGAGCGCCACAAAGTCGGACGTCACGAACGTGTCCTGCTGCTTCTGGTTGTGCTGCTCACGGATCTCGGCGATGATCGAGTCGAGCTCGTACTGGTAGAGCGCGCGCACCTGGTTCATGAAGAGGGCCACCTCAGGGTCACGCACGCTGCTGCCATCGCCGGCGGGCAGCTGCGCGAGGCGGCTCTCGAACTCTTGTAGCTGCGCGCTCGTAAGCAGCTGCTTGCGGTGCAGTTCGCGGCAGTCGTCGAGCACGAGCTGGCGGCTCGGCCCTGCTTGTGACGTGCAGCTCATGGGGAACAGAGGGGTATTGAGTTGTGTATTATCTGTGCCAAAATGAGATGAGTGACAATTCGCTTTTGCTTTCGCAAGATCAAGATTCGTGGGGCTTCAATTCTTGGTGTTCTTTCTTCGCTGTGCCTCTATTTCTCGTTCGTCTTGATGATGACAGGATTGACTCGAGTGAGATTGCAGAGTCACGGTAGAAACTCACTTTAGTCATTGTTTATGATACCAATCCTTTCTTATGAAAGATATTCAAATCTATTTCGATGTGATATGTAATACCTGCGCACCTTTTATATGATGTAAACACTACCTTTCGCCAAAATTACTTGTTATTGAAGGGGATGACAGATTCAACACCCGAAAGGTTTCAACGGACGAACCCTCAACAGGCGTGGAATGAAGCAAGATCGCCCATGACCGCTGTCCCACCAAAATGCCTGTCTATCAATAGCTGCCGCCTGACCCTCTTCTCTGTAATGACCTCTTCAGCACGCTCTCAGGGCCCCACAATCAATCTCCACCCATTGGTGACACTGCGGTTCACGCGGCATGACAGAGCTCTTCGCATGAGCAGCTCCATCTCCACGTTCACCCACAAGCGCACCAAGACGATCGACACCGCCGCATCGATGGACGATCTGCCGCTCGAGGTACTCTTCGCGCAGATCTGCGCCTTTGTGCACCTGCGCGACCGCTGGTTCAGCCTCGCGCGTGTCTCGCACCGCTGGCGCCAGCTGGCCATCGCGTCTGCGCACAACGAGCGCCACATTGACCTGGTACGTCCACTCGTTCTCCTTTGACGCCCTTGTTTTCCGTAGTAGACTAACCTACGTCTCGCCTGCTCGTCTGGATTTGCCACACAGACCTGGTGCACGGGCGGGCGTGAGCTCGAGGCCGCCGTGGTGATGCTCAATAAGAGCACACGTCCACGGCCGCGAGTGACGCGTCTCGAAGCACTCACACTGTTCGGGCCCCGCGTGACAGCGCCACTGCTCAGCACCTCTTCGAAGGCATCGAACAGAACCAGCTGAGGCAGATCGACCTCGAGTCCAAGCAAATCTCCGACTGTACGCTGGCGGTGCTCAGCTGTTGCACGGCGCTGCGTAGTCTCAAATTGCGCTGCATCAAGCTCACGGACAACGCGCTCGTCACGATCTCGCGCGCGTGCCCGCTGCTCTCGTCTGTGGACATCTCTGGCTGCTCGCGCGTGTGCGACGAAGGTGTCGCCGCACTCGCGGTCAGCTGCAAGGAACTCACGACTATCAATGTATCCATGTGCCATCGGACCACCGATCGCGCGATTGTCGCGCTTGGGCTTCGAGCGAGCAAGACGCTCCACGTCGTCGTGGTGGGCAAATGTCTGAGGGTATGTACCTTCTTTGCTTAGCTGTCCGCTTGCTGTGATAGTGTCCTCCTCGTGTTGACTGGCCCCTTACTAAATTGTCTCCATGTGTTGGTCACTTTGGAAATACAGGTCTCGGGGCTTGCGCTGCGGTTCCTCCTGAAGCTCCAGCCGAATCTGCAGATTCTCTCGTTCGCGAATTGCCCAATGTGCAGGGCTCGGCCTTCCACGGCCTGCTGGACTCGCAAATCTCTGGTCCGAGCTGCAGCCTCTCGGAGCTCGACATGCGCGGCTGCGCGGCGCTCGGTGACAGCAGCGCCATCGCGCTGGTCTCACACAACAGCGCGACGCTCAAGAAGCTGAACATCTGCGCGCTGCTCAGCATCACGTCCACGACGTTCAGCGCCATCGCTCTCTGCACGCAGCTCCAGGCCCTGGATCTGTCCATGTGCCGCAGCCTTTCGAACAGCGATCTGGTAAAGATCGCACTCGGCTGTGGGCAGCTCAACACACTTCTCTTGCAAAGTTGCGTGAACATCAGCGACGCTGGTCTCGCAGCGATCTCCCAACACTCAACGAAACTCGAGCGCCTCTCGCTTGAGTTCTGCTACAACGTGACGGACGTTGGCTTCTCACTCATCGTGTCGCACTGCCAGCAGCTCAAGTACTTGAACGTGAAGGCGTGCAACCAGCTGACGACCACGGCGTTCAAGAACTTGGTGTGTGACAAGGAAGCCGCGCATCCGCTGAAGACGCTGGAGCTGGGGGCGTGCGCCGGCCAACTCACCACCATGGCGTACGCGATGATCGTCAAGCAGAGGTCCCCGCGCTGCGTTGTCCATACCGCGTGAGTGAGTGGAGAAGGTGGTGAGCAGGGCAAGAACCCACACCACACAGCTTCCTCTGCCTCTGGTCGGAGGGTCAAATGATAGATACCATTGTATAATAAACGAATAGCGACTCGCAGATCTTCTCACCAAGCGCTTCTTAGCGGAGAACCAGGTAGGGTCTCTGTCGCTAGCATGGGGGGGGGGGGGGGGGGGG
>JAADVN010000113.1:0-33632 GCA_023335535.1 Globisporangium spinosum
CACGATGTCCACGAGCTAGAGGCCGGAGAGCAGGGCCTCACTGAGTCCGAAGAACGGGTTGCTGTGCTGTACATGGCGACGGTGGAAATGGAGCTGCTGGTGGTGGTGCTTGTCGTCGTCATAGCCGTCTATGATTCCCATGCTGCCATTGCCCAAATGTGACGTGTGATTTGAAAGGTCGTGGATGGATGCAGGACAGTAAAGAACGTTATATTGAAACGGTCCGTTATTTTACGCGCGTATCATTCGCCTTCGCTTGTCATTCAAACCTTTTCGCGCCATTTTTCCCCTTATTTGTGGACTCTTCGCGAGCGTCCATCATCTAATCTCTTCGCTCCTCCCACAAACAATAGACAAAAAGCTGCAGCAGCCCATACTGGTAGAGACAACAGAAAGCGTCTCTCTTCCAGTCGAGCGAGTTGGTGCTTTGTCTATTGCTTCCAAGCAAGCGCCTCTCCTCTCCTGTGAAAACATCAGCAGCAGCAGCACCAATGGGCATCTCGGGGCTGCTCCCAGCGCTCAAGAGCATCACGGAGACCAAGGCGCTGGAGGAGTATCGCGGCCAGACGCTCGCAATTGACGGCTACTGCTGGTGAGGAGTAGGAAAAAGATGCACCGACCGCATAGTGTCTTTTCGTGTATCATACGTAGCCCTTATGCGGTATGTGGGCTGTGTGTGTGCTCTCTCGACAGGCTTCATCGTGCGATCTACTCGTGCAGCCAAGAAATCTGCCTGGGTCAAGAAACCGACAAGTTCGTAAAACGTTGTTCGTTGTGATCACCGTCATATTTTGGTGTAAAGATCTCACTCACCCTTGTCTTTTTTTTTTTCTTGTGCTGCATATGTGCTTGTAGATATGTAAACTACTTTATAGAAAGGGTGGACATCCTGCTGCGCAATGGGATCACCCCGTACGTTGTGTTCGATGGCGGCCCGCTGCCGATGAAGAAAGGAACCGAAGTCGAGAGAAGAGCGTACGTCTGTTTGCCATTTACAAGTGCTTGATTCGTCAATGCTTGTGGCGTGTAGACGATCATGAAAATAGGGCTAAACCAATTATACCTTCTCTTGTTCTTGTATTGCAGTGCGAGACAGAAGAACCGGGAACTCGGGATCCAGTTTTACAAGCAGCGCAACTACACGGAAGCACGAAAGTATTTCTCGCGCGCCGCCGACGTCTCTCCGTTCATGGCCCATCGAGTCATCCAGGTACGGCACTCGCAGCATTCGCTATTGCAGCCTTCAGTATGGAGCCCATTATTCTTATCCTTTTCTCTTAACTATAGAGACTCAAGGCGATGAACGTGCGCTACGTCGTGGCTCCGTACGAAGCGGACGCGCAGCTCGCGTACTTGACGAAAAACGGACTCGCGGACGGCGTGATCACGGAGGATTCTGACTGTCTCCCTTTTGGCTGTGGCATAGTGCTCTTCAAGCTCGACAAGGACGGCATCGGGCTCGCGCAGGAGATCAAGGAGAGCAACCTCAAGAAGAACAAGGGGCTGCTCTTCCACATGTTTACACACAAAATGGTACGACCCAGCAGTAGCTCTCTCCTGTGTGACTTGATGCCCTCGCATTTGGTTGATTTGGTTTAAATCTAACTCTTAAATGCGTGTGCAGTTTCTAGAGATGTGCATTTTCTCGGGCTGTGATTATTTGCCCAGTCTCCCGGGCTTTGGACTCAAGAAGGCGCACACGGCGCTCAAGCAGCACGGATCGTTCACCAAAGTACACCATTTCACAAGCTTATGAAATGGACAACTAGGATTATCTTGGCTCATTTGGTTGATTGAAACTCGTTCTGTTTTCATACAAAACAAAGGTGATCCGCGCGCTTCGGCTCGAGGGCAAAGTGCGCATTCCGCCAACGTACGAAGCGGATTTCGAGAAAGCGGTGCTGACATTCCGCCATCAACGCGTGTTCGATCCGCGAACTCAGGTATTTTATCTCCCTTTCCACCAATGCTCGTTGCTTTTCCATGTGCTTACGCCTGTGTCATTGGCTTTGTTTTGAAACAATTACAGCAACTCGTCCCATTGACTCCAATTTCCGAAAGCGACAAAGCCAATGACGCGGGGATGTATTTCCTTGGCCCGATACTGTCGGATGATATCGCTGTAGCGATTGCCAATGGTGACATGGATCCCATCACGATGGAGAGATTTCCTAAAGCAGCAACACCACCAACCAGCAACAACAACGCCAACTTCAATCGCGGCGGGCAGTTCAACGGAGGATGGAGTACTTTTAGCAGCTACGCCCCATCCGCTCAGCAGCAGCAGCCAGACTTTAAGAAGCAACAGCCGCACGCGTTCGCTGCCGTGCCTCAGGGGGTACGGAAGTTCCCAAACTCGTTCACTCGGAGAGCAGAGCCATCAGGACCATCAGTATCGCTCTTTGCTTTAGCGAACACGAAGCCAAGCAGTACTGCACCAGCGGCGTCGTCAAATTCGCCGTCAAGATCAGCCGAGTCGAGTCCTCCAGTGGTCAGCAGGTTCTTTGCAGCCCAGCCGAAGCGAACGTCGCCTTTGGACAAGACAGAAAAGGTTTTGGGTGTCGTGTCGGAGTCTTCTTCGTTGTCAGCACCGATTTCGAGCTTCGAGAGTCAAGATCCGCTGGAGGTCGACGTTGCGAGAAGTATCTCATTCTCGCCCGTGGAGGAGAAGAAGCAAGCGCATGCGCATAGCACAGTGGAGAGCAAGGAGAACCACACGCCCAACAAAGGGGAGAAGGTGACTCCGGCAGCAGCAGCAGCAGTGGCGCCACCACCGCCAGCTGTGAAGGAGAATGCCTTTTCGCGAATGATGCGCGCCGGCTCGTTGATCCAGAAGCAGTCCTTGAAGCGGAAAGCAGTAGGAGGCTCAACGACGAACTCTCGATACGGAAAGCAGAAGCCAAACATGTTTGGGAATCAGCATCTTCTGCACAGATCAGCGGAGCAGCGCATGCAGCAATACGTTCATGTTACTTCCAGTGCCAGCAACCAAAGCTCCATGATCACCACAAATCAGGTGGTGAGCTGTTCTCTCGCAGTCGAGACACCATCGAGTCGACAAGCACCCCAAGAAAAAGTGAAGTCACCTGAGCCGGAGGTAGAGCGTGATGCCACCGAAAAAGAGGAGAGCCAAAACAACAGCGACTCCATCGTGGCTCGTGGCTCTTGTCTTGTTGCTGGTGCAAGTTCGTCGTGGTCCTTGACCAAGAAGATCGACTACACTGATGAGGGCAATCAGCAGAGCCAGCATCATGAGCGAGAAGTGAGCAGCAAGCCCAAGTCCTCATCGTCGATCCTTGCGTCGCTTGACCGCTTCCGATTCAAAAGATAGATGTAATGTACACGCTGACGAAGAAATAGATTACCATAGGCAGGATTGGTTTCTCCAAAAGTCCCATCTTGTTCTTCAAAGAATGTATCAAAGCCCCAAAACCGATTTGCTTGCTGGCTGTCTACGTGGCTGCCTGCTTCTTACTGCATTGGGGCAATCTCTAGTTTACAAAGCGGGCAGCTGTTGTTCTCGCGTATCCACCCGTCTACGCATTCTGAAGGACAATTGGAAACACACACGCGTCATAAGACTTTGAATGCAATAGCAAGAAGTTGTCAGCTGGGTTCTTGACATACCTTCGTGGAAGACATGCGCACACGGCAGCGTCAACGCCCGGTCGTCATGCACGAAGCTGTACTGACAGATGATGCACCTGTTCATAGTGAGAATGGGAGTGTCAGCTTCACTCCTGTATTGAGTCAAAATCCCTACAACGTACAGATAAACAACGTACGAGACGTCCGAGTTATTGCTCCCGCTCCAGCGATGCGTCGGCAGACATGAAATGACCTGAACGGCCATCTGACGCCATCGCTCTTTCTTCACGTCGCCGTTGTCCTCGCCCAGTTGCAGCAACTCATCGTACGTCATGTTGTCGGGATCGATCTCACGCCCCTGAAGCGATGCATGCGCTGCTCCAGAGCCATTGTTGTTGTACTCGTGATGGCTTGCAGCGGCAGCTCGCTCGTCTTGCTCGCGTCTCGCTGCGGCTCGAAGACGAGCTTCGTATTCCTGGTACGCAGCAATGTTCTAGAAAGGAAAGAGGCAGATACAAGTTCACAATCAATCACCAACAATTTATGCAAGTGTAAGAGAAAGCTCACATACCTCTTGCTGTTGAAGGAACTGTGCGAGTGCCACAGACGCTGCTTCGTCGTCGTCTGGTCCACTTAACGAGCGCGGAGACGAGTTGATCGTTGTCGGAGAAGACGCACCGGAAGATGGAGCCAATGTGGTCGAGTAAGTTGCCGGAGCTCCAGCAGCTGAAACTGAAGTCGCAGGAGGTGATGCAGTGCGGCGGCGTCCGAGGTCGTAATCCCGATCCTGCTCGGGTCCCCGACGGATTCGGCGATCTGGCGAGTCAACCATCCCAAGGAGTGGGCGAGGGCGAGACACTGCAGCGCTCGAGGGTCTTGCGCTGGCTTGTCGGCTGTAACTAGACGCACCGCTAGATGTACTGCGCTCTGCTCCAAGATCGCGCGCTGTTGTCGTTCGCTGCTCGTATAGGAAATCCAGCTGACGGCGACCTGGACGATCACTTGTTACAGTAGGACGTCGGAGCAAAATGTCTTCATCGTCGGCACCAGTGCCACGAGCCGAATCGGGACTCTCGGCACAGAAATCGTCATCGGAAAGAGGGTGAGTGGTCGAGCGCGAGTTACGCATGCCGAAATACGATATGGGTGGTGAAGACACCTCCGAGTCTTGCGTTCGTCCCATACTGTGGCGAGACGTGGGACTCGTGAGGTCGATGATGTCCGCACCTGGCGAAAAGCGCTCGGCTCTCAACAGTGAGCGCGCCGCATAGGACGACAGGCGGTACGCATCTCGAGACGGAGGAGGCGTGGAGTGCTCACTTGGGCTCTGTCGCTCATGTGGAGAACGCTGTTCAGTAGGACTTGAACTTGCTCGCGATGGGAATTCTGGTGTCGAAGTGGACGGCGACGGGAGAGGTGACCGATTGCGCACATCGCTACCAGTAGTGTTCATCTGTGAACAAGCCACCATCACCATGAGCTCAGTGAGTATAGCGTCTACATATCATCAATGCGGTGACACAGCACCTACAAACGCGATTTGGTACTCACCACATGGACTTCGAGAATCATCTTGGCGTGCGCGCGCTCGAGACGGATGTAGCGCCGCTTGAGCCGCGCATACTTCTTCTCGAGCTGGTCGCGCTGCTGGCGCTCCTCCTGGTAGCGCACCTCCAGGTCGTGGATGCTCTGCTCAAAGTAGCACATATGGCTGCTCGTGGGCTGCATGTCGACGCGGACGGAGCTCTCGGTGCGACGTGGTCTGTGCATGATCGTCGCTCTCGCTGTATTGACTCTTGGTGACGATGGCGTTTATGCTCAAGAAGTTCTCGTCTTTTGGCTTGGCTTTTTTACCGCCAAAAAAGAGATACGAATCCTGTACCGGTATACCGGATTTGACATTTTTGACCAGTATTGAAACAGTAGATACCTTTTGATACCATTATTGTACCAGTATACTTTTGAAACTGATAGCTACCGGTAGCTGAATAGGGAGATACCTCCCTAAAAGTGGATTATCCCTACTTCCAGTGTTGATTTTAGGGTTTTTCTATTTTTCTGTTGCTGTTTGGCACTTTTGTCAAATCTCGCTTAGATTTTAGGGTTTTTGATCAACTATGGCTTGGCTTTTAGGGGTTTTGTACCCTATTTGGGATTAATTTAGGGTATCAGGGTGTTTTTGAGGGGATATTTCCCTAATTACTGGATAACTTTAATGTCGTCGACTGCTGGCTTTGAATGACATGGGTGGAGTTGGTTTGGGCGTGTTGGTAAACCAAACGGTGGCTTCACACTTGGAATAGAGCGCGGAGAGAGAGAGAGAGAGAGAGAGGAGTCGATAGATATGCTGGAAGATCCGCGCATGCAGGGGCTCGCGGCGTACATTGGCGCGTGGAGCCTGCTCTGGATCGCCATCCTGCTGGTCGTGCCCGCCGGTGCGAGCGGACGCAACCACATCGTGTCGCTGAATGCCACGCACGGCGTCGTGTGCACTGTCGCGGCGGCGGTAACCGTGCTCTACAACCTGGACACGACCAACTCGGTGGCGGTGTCGCTCTCGTACTTCCTCGTGGACTTTGTGGCGATGGTGAACAGCGACGGGCTGCAGAATCTCCCGAAGCTGAACCGGTCGCGCCAGATGGACTACGCGCACCACGTGCTCGGCCTCGTGTGGGGCTTCGTATTCTTCGTGCTCGAGGCGCACGTGTGTGAAGCGAGCATGGGCAACCCGTACGTGTGGATCCAGACGAACGAGGTGAGCACGCCGTTCTACAACTGGTTCCGCCTCACGAACAGCAAGGTCGCCGGCGCGCTCTTCGCGCTCTCGTTCTTCGGCTCGCGCATTGTGTTCAACTCGGTGTTCCTCATCCCGCGCTTCTCCACGGCGTGCGACCTGCGCTACCTCGTCGCCTGTGTGCCGTTCTTTCTGCTGCAGTACGTCTGGTTCGTCATGATCGTCAAGAAGATGCTGCGCACGCTGAAGCCTAAGGACAAGGCGACGGCCAAGCAGGTCAGCCAACCGCAGCCAGAGCTCTCGCCATCGTCGTCGTCGTCTCCTTCATCTACGGCTGCGGCGACAGCGATCTTGTCCGCGACGCTAGAGACGAAAAAGGAAGCATAGACAGACACGCATGACGAAAGGAAAGGGACACCAGCCATCTCAACAAGGTCATCATCTTGTCGGACAAATGATGAAAATTCGAACGCGCGCGTGTGGCGTTTGGCAACAAGGTCTGGCTCGAAAGAAAAGGAAACGTGATGGGGTTGAAGTGACTAATCTAACTGACTGACTGTCTGTTGAAATAGAGATCATCATCGTCCGCCAGAGACTGAACGCGCCATGTTGCACGACTGTCATCTACAGTACAAACTGTGCATTCATTCGTTCCTGCATACATGCATCGCTTGCTTGCTCGCTTGGCTCGCTATGTACACTTTTGAAGTGCCGTGACTTTGCGCTTTTGACTTGACCGTCTGATTCTCAAGAACGAGCCCACGTCGCTGGAGAAAATTATTTGGCTCTTCCTCTGCCGTTACACGCGCGGCGGCGTTCTCGCCAGGTGTTTCCCCTGGCTTTACCCACCTCTGAGCCAATTCGCCAAGCTGAAGCACCGTCCATTCCCATACTAAAACACCAGCAGAGGTTCGTATTCGTCAGGGAGAAACTCGCACGTTGAAGGTGCCAGTTCAGCGGTGTGGTCCACCCAAGTCGAGCTGGCGTGCGTGCCTTAGCCGCTGCTATGTTCCAGTTCCAAAACTTTGATCCGCTCGCTGCTTTTGATTTGAGCTCTTGAGTGTGAACCTGTGGCAACACAACAAACGAGAGAGTGAGTGAGCGACCGTGCGATCCAATATCGCAATATCGCCTTCCGATAGAGAAGAGAAAGCGAAAGAAGAGACACCAGCCAGCCAGCCAGCCACCGCCGCCGCACTCTGACGCGCTCTCTCTCCTTATTCGCCCCCATCGGCTGGCGCAGAATCCAAAAGCGCCGGCAGACGCATGCACCAGCACCTGACGCCCCAGCGGTACGTGAATGTAAACTGCATGGATGCGATTGTGAATGAGTGCATGTGATCCATTCCATTCGTCCAGTGGGGTGGGTCCATCTATATTTACGCCCACCTCGAAAAAAAAATAATAAAAAAAGCAATCGGACACATTGCGCTCGCTGAGTTGCGATCGTGTGGCGAGATGTGGGCGGGTGAATGAGATGCGCGTGAACCTGCTCAGCAACGCAAGCTTTGATGTGCTCGCTAGTGTGATTCGCATTTGAAAAAAACAAGCAACAGCCATGGACGTGGACATGAGAAGCGCAGGTGATCTAATGATGCTGCATGTGGCGTGTAGTTTGGTGGAGAGTCAAGCAGGAGGAAGCGTGGCGATGCCCTCGCGCGAAGAAGCCGATGACGCCGCTGGCAAGACGGACGCGGCGCGGATACCGCGATTGTTCCCGTCGAGCAACGCGTTCCCAATGCACTCCCAGCAGCAGCAGCAAAGACAGCAGGGTCTCTTCCAGCAGCCGCACTCCGCATTCCCGCACCGCTCAGCCGCGGACATCATGCTCGGACTCAAGACGCTCGCAACGCATGCTGACCGACAGGTGCCGATTTTGAACCACGACAGCAACCCGATGCCCACGTTCCCATCCCTGCGCGTCTCTTCCTCGCTGTCGTCTGGGTTCACAGCGCAACGTATGGCTGCGAACACAGCCCCAGGGCTCTTCCCTCCAGCCATCACCACTGCAGCGGAGGACCAACGACGAGGCAATCAGCATGCGAGCTCTTTGCCGCAAATCGATGACAGCGCTGGCGAGAACAAGGTCTCTCCAGTGCATTTCGGGGAATATCTCGGCCGGAAGAACAAGCGCGGCGAGTCCAGGATGGCGGATAACGCGACGTCGCCGACCTCTCGATCTCAAGCCTACAACAGCGACCGAGAGATCACACTGAGTCCTCCCAGCACAGGTGAGTTTACGAGATTCCCCGTAATTACTTCAGCAGATCGCTGCTGACTAGTTGTCGTATTGCATGTAGCTGTTCCTGGTCCTCGGATTCTACCAGTAGCTACAACCATCGCGTGGAGATCCTCGAGTTCCATCTTCTCTCCAAACAGCAAGCGGTATCGATCTAGCCCAGTGTTAGCCGCGCAGAATGAACCCAAGGCGCCGTTCACACTTGCACCACTGGAGCCACAGCGAAGGTATGACGATGACACAGCGCCTATTCGCTTTATATCTGAACGCCGGCGACTAACAAACTGAATGCCTCTTTTGTGCTGCCTTAGTACTCTGCCTATATCAACCCTCACACGCTCTACAAGTGGACCGGCGACCACTGGTGGACCAGCTCCAGCAGCAGCGATGGCGGCGAACCAACCCGTGCTGGTTCGGAAAGTGTCGTCCAAGTGGAGAGACGAGCTGGAGGACCACGACCGGCGGAAATCGCGAGAGCGCATCCAGCGAGGGCTCATCAAGCACGCCGAGGGCGACTACGACGTGCTGCTGCTCATCATCGCAGCCATGGAGGAGGAGCTCCTGCACATCAAGACGACTTCGAAAGACCACTATTTCCAACAAGCCCAGGCGCTGAGCGCCGAGATCCAGCACGCGTCTCTCGAGCGCTAGCCAGCCAGCAAGAAGAACAATTCTGTGCTGCTGCTAACTGGGCGGGTGTACATTCATTCACATGAGGGCGCACAAGGACCTGCATGTTGCCGGTTCCATCGGCATCAAGATCGAACGAGACACACAGTCGCTGCTTCCAAAGGTCAAAGACAGGTCAGCAACCAGTCGAACCACGGCTCCAGAGGTCTCACTGAGACTTTGGACAAAGTAAGTTGTTATTGGAAATTTTATATAAATATTAAGGTAAATAGTGTGAAGTGACAAGAGAAAGAGAGGACGCCTGGCATCGTCGAGGAAGCTCCTGGGAGACCTGGAACTGCATTCAAATGCAAGGGCATCGAAGCTCCTGGAAGAGAACAACGGAGCTGCTCAGGGCACGGTACCCGACCAGAAAGAAGAAATGCGTCATCTTGAGGCGGGAGAGACACCGGAATCTGCTCATGCCTCCGACGACGCAGCTGACAAGGTCGCGACACCCGAAACAAAGATGCAAGCCGCTAACCAAAAGTTCAAAAGAGAGAGAGACAACGGAATTTCTCCGCAACAACCAACAAGTCCCACTCGTGTTTTGGGCCCGTTCGTTTCTACTGATGGCGTAGTTTTGTTCTTCTTTGCAGGCGCAAAAAAGACGCGCATCTCTTCGTTCTTTGCGTCTTTGATACCGAAGTGAAGACTGAAGACTGGAAGCCATCCGCAAACAGAAGAGGATCGACAAGAAGGCTGAAGAAGAAGATCGAGAGCAAGCAAACTATGGCGAGCATGTAGCTGCAGGACATCCGCGAGATGGGCGAAGCGCTCGCCAAGGCGCGCGAGATGTGCGAGGAAGCGCAGTTTGAGAAAGGGCTCCAGCTCTACCAGGAAACGCTGCAGACGCTGCGCCAGTTCATCCGCTGGATGCAGAAAATGACTGAGCACCAACCGTGGTTCTAGGTGTCTGTCAATCTATCTATCACTCGTTGCTCTACGATCTTTACGTAGCTGATCTTCTCACCCGTGTCATGATGACAGATGCAAAGTGAGCTCAAGAACGAATTCAACCTGATCTCGGACTACGCGGAGCTAACCCAATCATTCAGAGCCCCGCCGAGGGTGGCGAGAGCGAACAGCTCCAAGCATCTACACCAGCAGCAGCATGTTCCATCATCAGGTCCAGCACCAGTGCACCCGCGCTCCTCTGCGCCTTTCCACGATGAGCCGACCAACTCGCCACGGTGGGAGATCCGCACGTCCGAGTCCAAGAGGCAGCCTCACCAGCAGCAGCAGCAACACGAGTACCCTGTGGTAAAGTGCCAAGTCAACGTGGCTACATCTGCTGGTTTGTGTGGCCTGTGGCTAAGTTTTCCAATACTGTGTCCCAGGATGACCAGGGTCGCGACCCGGATGTATGGGCACCGCCATCACCAGACCAATTCGGTCGGGGCCGTGCTGGAAACGCGCCGCCAGTGCAGAGAGCCCCGTCGTTTTGAGCTGCAGACAACAACAATGGCAACCGCAACAAGTGCGTACTCTCTAGTCCAGTGATGTTTGTCGGCTTGTGCACCTATCATCAGCTAACGAGTTCTTGCATTTCTATAGTCGTGTGGTAAAGCCCAACGCCAAGCCTGCACCTGGAGGCCGAGGCAATCCATCCTCTGACCGTCCATCGGGATGTCGCACTCTGAGTGAAGGCCTGCAGCGGAAGCCTCGTCCAGGCGGAGGAGGAGCTAGCAACGATTCTCAAAGCCGACGAGCTGGCGGCACTGGTGGCGCTAATAGCAAACCCTCTGGTGGCAAAGATGGCGGACTCAAGGCGGCACGCAAAGAAACCGAGAAAGCGAGAAAGCGAAGCTCGGCAACGGCACGGAAAAGCAAAAGCACGCCGACCTCGCGCGAGAGGAAGGCTAGGTCGACCTCGAGCTCATCGAGATGATCGAGCGCGACATCGTGGACTCGGCCCCGAAGATCACGTTCGACAACATCGCTGGGCTGGGGCACACGAAGCAGCTGCTGCAGGAAGCCGTGATGCTTCCGCAGATCGCGTCGCATCTCTTCAAGGTATGTAAGAGAGTGGTATCTTTTGGGTTTGGGAAATGTAGCCATCTCTGTGGAAAATGTAGCCATCTGCTTATTCTAACGTAACTCTTCGTGTTCTGTATCATTTTCCTATGTGAATATTCTACTAGGATGGACACCTGAAGCCCTGCAACGGCGTGTTCATGTTCGAACTGCCCGGAACAGGCAAGACGCTGCTCGCCAAGGCAGTCGCGAATGTGCGCAACGCGACGTTTTTCAACATCTCGGTGTCAACGTTGGCCTCGAAGTACCGCGGTGAGTCGGAGAAAATGGTGCGCATCCTCTTCGACATGGCGCGCTACTACTTGCCCTCAATCATTTTCGTGGACGAGATCGACTCGATCGCCGAGCGCGAGGCGGCGCGCAGGAGCACGAGTCCAGTCGGAGGTAGGCTTCATTCTTTACCTGTCCGCTCAGTAATGTAAGTCAAAGCGGGGAAGTCTAACATTTTTGTTATCATTTACGATCTGCAGAGTGAAGACAGAGCTGCTCGTCCAGATCAACGGCGTTGGATCGGGCGACCCAGCGGATCCAAACAACCGCGTCATGGTGTCGCTGCCACGAACCTCCCCTGGGAGCTCGACGAAGCCATGCGTCGCCGTCTCACCAAGCGAGTTTGTACGTTGCATCATGTTGCTGCTCAGTCGATATTGACAAGTAAGGATGATTAACTGATCGTGCTGTGTATTACGCGCAGACATCCCGCTTCCAGAGGCTGAGGGGCGTTGTCAGCTCTTCAAGCTCAACTTGCAGAAAGTGGACGTCCGGCGCGACGTCCACTTTGAGAAGCTGATCGCCGAGACGGAGGGCTACAGTGGTGATGATATCTGCGGACTCTGCGAGACCGCCAAGATGATGCCCGTGAAGCGCCTGTACACGCCCGAAGTGCTGAAGGAGCTCCACCGGAAGAAACTGGAGGGCTGCTCGGAGGACGAGCTCAAGACCCAGGAGAAAAACGCGCTCGAGATCGCCTGGGTGCGCAAAGTAGCCTGCCTGGTCGCGGATGATAGACTCTGTGGGTCTAACGATTTCGTATTTGATTTTTACTAGGCGGACTTCCAGACTGCGCTGGAGAACGTGAGCAAGTCGGTGGGGCAAGACCAGCTCGAGTGCTTTGTGAAGTGGAAAGAAGAGTTTGGCTCCAAGTAGAGAGAGAGCTATCTTCGGTATTGTGCAATAGCTACAGTGTTTTATTCAATTTGGAATGGCAATTGGTAAATTACCTGTTCTGATACTGCCGTCTTCTTCTCGGTAAATCACGGACTCGATGGGCTTCTTCATGCACATCTTAAAGCTTGCGCTTGAGAAGTCCCGAGAGGAAATCGAACGAGTTGCCGTCCGGGTACAGCTCAAATCGGTTGCCCTCCGACTCAGCCAAAAGGCATCCAGTGCTCGTGAGTCCCTTGATCACCGCTGGGACCGTCGTGCCTGGCGCAGCACCGACCGCGTCACTGCTCACCTGCACGACTTGGTTCGTGTGCAGCCACTTTCCCAAATACTCGGTCATGAATGGCTCAAAGCCCTGCTGCTGGAAGATCTCTTCCATCGGCTCGTACGCGTTGCAGAACGCGGCGAGGAACTCCTCTCTGTACAAGCCGAAAGATTAGATCAGTACTGAAATTTGATAGATAGATAATATAGTGGATGGCGATGGCTACGTACTTGGTGACGGTGCATGGCATGTCTTCCGTGCTGAGCACGTCTTGGAGGCAGATCGTTGGTGCCTTGTTCGAGATGTTGATGCCAATGCCTAACGCACATGTACACATAATATACATCAGCTCATCGTGAAGAAGCCACATTGCAACTGCTCAGTTCACTAAACTCGGTTGGTTCCCTTACGTACCGGTCGTGACGCTGAACTTGCCGTCGCGGTACTCGGACTGGCAGATCATGCCGCCGATCTTGACCGTGTCCACGTAGATGTCGTTGGGCCACTTGATGCGCACGGGGCTCGCCTTGCCGCTGCTCTTCGGGTTCACCGCCTCCACCGCGCGGATGATCGCGAGAGACGCGAGGTACTGCACGAACGGCAGCGTGTTGCCGTCGACGAGGCTGCTGCTGTACGAGAACGTGAGGCAGCCCTCGGGCGAGAACCACACGTTCGAGCCGCGTCCCTTGCCCTGCAGCTGGTGCTCCGTGTAGCATAGCACGCCCGCCGGTGGGGACGGACGCAGCGTATCGTGCAGCAGCGTCTGCGTCGATGGCAGCGCGGGGCTGAAGAGCACGATACCACCGAGCGTGTTGGTCTTGAGCAGCGGAAAGAACTGCGTCTGCATCACGCTCTTGGCGCGCGCGTCCTCGCCGTCGACAGCCTCGACAGCCGTGGCAGTCGGGTCGATCACGGACACAGGGTGCGCCGGTGCAGCAGCGCTCAGCCACGCCTGGAAGTGGCGCAGGTGCTTGTCCGAGCGCGCGTAGTAGCGCAGCTCCTCGGCGAGCTGCTTGGTGGAGGAAGCTGCCGCCATCTTCGTTTTTTCAAGAATGAGAAGTCGATGTGAAGTGCACATCGTTGATCTAGTCACTATTTGCGCAATGAATGAATGAAAGAGTGACTACCACCAAGGCGCTGTTTTTGTGTTTCTATTGAAATTGAATGGGTCATTCGCTCTGTGTGATTTGTACCGCATAGTAGCCAAGGTGAAGCACTGCCTAGTCGAATCGCATGAAGAACGCCGAGGACGGATCGATCTGCTTGGCATCAAGCGCCAGACCGGCGCCCATCGTCGAGCTCAAGTGCGCCGCCTTAATGTACTTGCCCTTGGCGCCTTCTGGCTTGGCGTCACCGAGCGCGACCATGAACGCGCGCACGTTCTCGAGCAGCGCCTCCTCCGAGAAGCTCGCCTTGCCGATGCCGGCGTGGATGATGCCCTTTTTCTCTGCGCGGAACTCGACCTGGCCACCCTTGGCCGCCGTGATGGCGTCCGCGACGTCGAGCGTCACCGTGCCGAGCTTTGGGTTCGGCATCAGACCGCGTGGACCCAGAATCTATGAGGAGAAGCAAATGGCAAGGCAACGTCAGTGTAAATAAATACACAACACAGTAATCACCGCTAACAACACTATACGTACTCTGGCAACGCGACCGACGAGGCCCATCACGTCTGGGGTTGCGATACATCTATCAAAGTCCAGCTTGCCGCTCTGCACGAGCTCCACGAGGTCTTCCGCACCGACGATCGTGGCGCCGGCCGCCTTGGCTTCCTCGGCCTTGGCGCCGCGCGCAAACACCGCGACGCGCACAGTCTTGCCCGTGCCGTTTGGGAGGCTCACGACGCCGCGCACGCTCTGGTTCGGCTTTCGTGGATCGACGCCGAGCTGCACCGCGATGTCAATGGTCTCATCGAACTTTCGTGTAGACTGCTTGAGCGCCGCGATCGCCGCCTTGATGTCGAGCTCAACCTGTTCGTAATAATGATCATCAGCAATACGCGTACGCAGCAACGGGGAGTACATACATAAACAGACAGATAGACTTGTCAGTAAACGCACAATCCGAGAAGCGATGCCATAACATCGCGCAATAGAGCAGGAGCATAGAATTGCGATTGTTGCGGCACCTGTGGCAAGCCGGTGTTGCGCGGCTTGAGACCCAGCGCGGTCGGCGAGCGTGCGTTCTGCGCAGAGGAGGCGGCGGTACCCTCGAGCGTGGAGGCGCTGCGCACCCAGCAGGTGGCCGTGCGGGCGACCTGCGCCTTCGAGTTGATCAGCTGCAGCACGCGCATGTTCGTCGTTTATTTGCCCAACGAGTCTGCTCTCTTTGCTTTTGAGTTCGCTCGATCCATCCACTCACTCATGGTGGCGAGCTACTGCCTGCTAATCAGCATATAGCAGGGGTTTCTGCCTATCGAATAGCATATTCGCATAATTTTGGTAGTTGATAGCTTAAAGTCTAAACGCCGTAAATATCCGTTTAGAAAACTCTATTGTCAAACTGGTTGTCTTATCAAAAAGAATCAATTTCACAGAATATTACATACAAACCTACGGTGAAAAGCCAAAAACGTATTCTTCTTGTTTTTACCCGACTGAGGCTAGAATTCGCATCATAAACCAAAACAAACACATTTAGGCATTTTTGTAAAAACAATCGTTCAAGAATTAGGGATTATAAACGCTTAAATGTATTTGTTTTGGGTCGAACACGACTCGTTGTTTTGGGTCGGTTTTGCTACGTGTTTGACAAGCAAACTTGACAGCATCGATTGACAAGACGAGAAAATGAAGAGCAAAGTGGCGGCGATTCTCGCGGCAGTGCTCTGCGGCTTTTACTGCAGCGAAGCACAGAGCTCCGTGGTCTGCAGCAGCCTCAACGGTCCGTTCTGTAGCATCAGCAGTGGCGGGAGTGACGCTGCCTTCGGATTTCCACGAGCTCCACAGCACGCGGCAGCAAACCTCGATCGAGACGAAGAGGTACAAACAAGAGCATGTTTGTTGACGCGGATCCTGTTCACAAGCAGCATACAGTCATAATACATCCCAATACTAACGGCATTGCGATGATTTTTGTGTGCGTGACTACGCTGCTGTTTGTGTGGATGGCAGGAAGTTGAAAAGTCGAACATCATCAGACGCGCGAACGTGGAGCGAGTCCTGAAGCAGTACGAATTGGAAGCAGCGTCAGACCGCGGTCTTGTGGATGACCTCGACCACGAAGAGCTGGAAGAGCTTGGTTTGCTGCTAGACGAAGCTGCGGAACTGTTCGGTGCGAGCGATGGTGACGAAGAAAGCCCAGTGATTGGGTCCTTCGCGTTCAACAATGAAGGTGGCGTGTTTGAAGAACTGGACCGAATGAACGGCGCAGACCTAAAGGTGTGTTGAGTGTGTCGAAGCTCTGCGGCGACAAATAACTCATTTGGTTTGGGCTGACGCGTTCCGTATTTGCGCTGTGTAGGAGTTCTTTGAGCTCGCGCTTGAAGAGGTGATGCGATCGTACAGCTCGACGCTGGACGACATGTCCCCTGAGATCGAGCAGGGGCTGCGCAACTCGGTCAAACAGCTCAAGGCTCTAAAGGATTTTAACAATTTTCCATTCCAGTTGCTCGACGAGTCGGTCAAAGCGAAGATCCGGAACAAGTTCACAAATCACCGGCTGATCGAAGTGCAGCAGACGTTTGAGAAAATGGTGATCGCGCGGAACTCGAAAGAGCGACAGTACGCGCTGGAGGCGTCCGTGTATCTCTTCCAATTGGCGCAGGAGTCAGTGGATTCAGACAAGGACGTCGCTGAACAAGCTGCCGTTGGTGCTACTGGCGGCGAGTGATAATCTGATTGAACTGGGTGTACCCACCACCATCTACGTAAATTAGCAAATGGGTACCCGCAGGACATTTGCGTAGCTCATCATTTTGGTTTGTGTCGCATTGTTGACAGTAGAGCTATTGAGCAAGCTGAGGTCTTGCTCCTTAAGACAAATAGCGCTGTTTGAGGCGTTTACACGTCGGCGTCATACGTACGAGCGAGCTCATTCATGCCTTGGTATAACGTTTGGTGGGTTTTGATTCGCGAAATTCTGATTCTGCGCAGCAGCCTACCTTGCGTCAAATCAAGAGGTATTCGTCACATGATTCAGGGTATTCTTCCCCAGAACTGAGCTATTCAAATCGAGCTCATCGATGACGATGAGCGATGGTGGCGGTGCGTGAGCTCGCTGGGAACTACTCGAAGTTCCTTTGAAGTCGCCAGTGCTCACCTTTGCGTTCCTTTGCCTCAGTCAAGGCTCGGTGCTCAGATACGTTTCTCAGACTCAGATCTGGGTGGAGATCCACCACTCCAGGATTCGCGGTGGAAAGAACGCAACAAAACAGGCACATTGCATGATGATGGGAGGACGTGGTGGCCGTGGCGGCGGGCGTGGTGCGGGCCCTCAGGTGGCCGATGGCGACTGGCAATGCCCGAATCCAGGGTGCGTAGCACGCGCTTGCCTCTCCCGGTCTTGTAGCCTTCTCTGTGGCTCTGAGTACAGAGCTAAGCGGCTATGCTTTGATTGGTGTTGTTGACGATTGGTATGTTTGGCACCAACCAACTGCGTGTATTATGATATCTTTCTTGCTTTCGGTAGATGCGCGAACGTGAACTTTGCGCGGCGTAGCGAGTGCAACCGCTGCAATACCGCGCGTCCTGATGGCGCTGGAGGTGGGGGTGCGGGGTCAAGTGCGAAAGCTGCAGGCGCTACGGAGGGGCGAGGGCCACCAGGACTCTTCCAGGCGGGCGACTGGACTTGTATCACGTACGAACTGCGTCTTGTTTGATGAAGAGTTCGGCATCGGTGGGTACGTTTGTGTTGACAGGCAAAGAACACATTGTGGGTCGACTATTGGCGTGTGAATGGATGCAGGTGTGGGAACGTCAACTGGGAACGCCGAAATGAGTGCAACATCTGCAAAAGCTCCAAGCCTGGGATGCCTGGACTGGTGCGATTTGAACAATGAGACAGACTGTGTGTTTTCTCTACCAGACACGACCAAGTGAAGCTCTGACAAGTGTTTGTTGTACTATTCGATCAATAACAGGACGAGAGGCGCGATGGTGCTGGCGGCGGCTTCAATGAGCGTCAGCAGCGGTGAGTCAGAGCTGCAAATCAATGTTTTTCCGTTGGTGGCGGGTGGGTGTACATCCCTCTAATCGTATCTTGTGTATTATGGTATGCCGGCACCTACCTCACAGAGTCGCATCTGCGCGCAAAGAGATCGGCGACGACGGCTACGACGACTTTGGCATCAAGAAGAAGAACGGGAAGGCGACGAAAGCCGAGCGCGAGGCCGCGGCGCTCGCTCGACTGAAGCAATCGTACAGGTTCATCATGATGCGAACACTGATGCTATTCGGTATTGGAACCCAGACTAACATCTGTATGATCCTCTGGATAATTATTTACCTTCATGCAGCGCCATTTACCAGCCGTCGGGTGAGCCAACCCCAAGCGCTTCGTCTTCTTCATTGTCTACGTCTTGCCAAGTCTCCTCCCCAAAAGACTCGGCGGCTCCAGTCTCCTCCTTCATTTCCAAGCGGAGCCTGTCACCTCCGATTCGAAAAGAGCAGTTGAGTCGACGCAGCCGTAGTCGAGACCCCGCGCCGTCTTCTTCTCGTCGTCAACGCAGTCGCAGTCGGGACCGCAGTCCTCCTGCGCGAAACAATAGTGACAGACGCGAGGGCAGCAGGAACCACCGCCGCAGCCGCAGCGATAGTCGGGATCGCGGCGGTCGCAGAGACAGTCGAGAGTACTCGAGCAACTCTCGCAGTAGCAACAACAACAGATACCGCTAGAGAGGGACCAAAGCAGACTGCGCTCACTCATGGATAATCAGATAAACCGAGTCCCATTGCAATTCAAATCAAATGAAGATGACACGTGCTGAAAAATAACGTTATATATTCGATTAGTAGCGCAAATACATCGATCCACCCCACAACTTCTCGCTTTTTCTCTCTGTTTCGCTAACTCGTTCATCCGTCTTCTCCCATTTCTCCCTCCTCCCCTGCTTGCTCTCTCTCGTGCAGTCGTCGCTTGATCTACCCTGACGATTGATTGATCTCCTTATAATCTACTACCCTGTGCGATGCTTGCTGCTTTACAAGTGCTGCATCACGCCACGCGCACGGTCCACGATCGCCTTGACGTACACTGGCGAGATCTCAAACAGGTTCTTGAGGATGACATCCGGCACGTTCGAGTTCTTCGATCGCTCGTCCGGCTCCTTGTCGATAATGACCTTGACAGACCAGAGCAACATGCAGCCCGTACCGGTGGTGTCGTTGAAGTTGCGAAGTGAGACACTGTAGGAAAATGAACACAAGAGAACAAGATCGTTCGTTAAATATAGCTGGCCCCACAATCAAAGCATCTAACCATGGCAACCAGTAAGAAGTACGTACGCAGTGGTTTGGTTGCGGCGGATGTGGTCCAACGCCTTCACATGGCTCGGGTCGTTCTTGACCGATTGCGAGATGAAGAAGATGCTGCCGTCCGAGTTCTCGCGCTTCTGGTTCACGGTAAGACTCTCTTCCTTCATGGTGCCGCCGCTGTGAGCCGCGTCGTTCGAGATCGTCAGGTGAACGACGCGACGCACGTATTTGGTGTTTGCGTCCACTTCTTCAAGGAGCTGTTCGTGATCATCATGATGATGGTGGGATAGAGATGATTACATTAGTTAGTGGTTGGTATGATTACTCGACCAGTCCAGCAGATGAAATCATTTCAAAGCAAACAGAGCCGTTTCCGTACCTCGGAGGTCTCCATGAACGGGAACTTCTTCTCAAACTCCGTGTCGCCGACACACTCCCAGAAGTCGTCGGCCACCGCGCGCGCATCGCAATTGTACATCTGGTGGCGGAAGAAGATGCCCATCTCGTTCTTGCTCATCTCATACTGCACCTGGAGTCCAAAGTACGTCATCGTCGGGTTCTTTGGGCTGCGGAACGACGAGTCGCACTGCGTAAGCTGCTTCTCTGCGCCGCTCATGGCATCCGAAGCCAGCTGTAGAAGCTGGTCCTTGAACGAGCTCGACTGGATCTGCAGCGTGTTGGACGACGCCGAGATCGTGTTCGAGAGCGCCGCGGGCGTCGTGGACGCCGAGGACGACGAGTTCAGGATCATGTCCAGCGAAGGCATGTTCAGCAGCGGCTGCTTGGTGAAGTAGTCCTGGAGGCGCTGGATAAACTTCATCTGTTCCATCAACGTTTTTCGCAGGAACTCGTTCTCCTGGTCCACGCGCGCACGGATCTCAGCGTGCTGCTCGGCCTCCTGTTTCCATCCGAGCTCCGTGTTGTGTTCCGACGGCTCTGACGACTGCAGCACCTCGATCTGTTCCTTGAGGTCCTTCACCTTCGAACGCAGCGAGATCAGCTCGTCTTTCTGGCGCTGGCGATGCTTTCGCGCCGCCTTGGCGATCTGCGCGCGACGCTTGGCCTTTGGGTCTTCGTATTCCTCCGGCGCGCCATTCTCTTCCACGCTGGAGTCGTCCCCGTCGTTCACCGACGAAGGAGGGGCTGGGGCTTTACGCTTCTTGCTGGCCGCCGCCGCCTTGGGCTTCCCCTTGGTGCCGCTCGCCGCCGCGGGGGTCGCCGACGCGCTCGAGGTCACGGACGCAGACGGGGACGCGCTCGCCGACGCTGGGACCGGCATACCCAAGCTCGGGAACATCTGCTGCGAGTTGGCGGCCATGAGCGGGTTCATGCGGTGGATCGGGGCGAGCCCGCCGTTGCCGCCGGCCATGTTGCCCATGGGCATTGGGAGGCTCATGCCCATCGGGAGGCCCATGCCGTTCGCCGTCATGCCGAGTGAGTGCGAGAGTCCGCCGGGGAGGCCGTTCGCGTTGCCGCCATTCGTGCCGTTGCTGTTGCTGCCGTTGCGCGGGTTCGTGGCCTCGCGCAGGAGGTTGTGGAATGCGTCCATTGCGGCGATAGGCAGATCAATCAGGTCGGTCGAGAGATGCACGGACGGACGTTGGTTGACTCGCTAGCTTCAACGCGCAATTGGATCGGACAGACGGATGGATGGATGCTTGGCGGGCAGGTCAATCAGTCAGTCGTGCGCTGAGCTCCTCTGGCTTGGAAACCGCGCGAAGGTCGATCGTGTGACGAGGGAAGTTGGCGCAATCGGAAAGTGAGCTTGCGAATGCATTCAACCGAGTGATTACTGGATGGAGAAAGAGGAGCGTACCGTGAGAGACAGATCAATGCAAGCGCCTTTTGACCAGTGGCCATTTCGAGTGCACTGGAGAGCCAAAATGGCGGACAAACAACAGTTGGCTCGGAACACAAATGCACACACACAGATGGCCATTTCATGACCTAATTCGAGCCAGACACTGTTGTTTGGGTGCTGCATTTGGGCACCAAAACGCACACTAGGTAGTACTGTGAAACACGGTCCAGTGTAAAAATCCATACTGCAATCAAGAGAGCGGGTTTACGTAAGCGACACTCACAAATAAAGAGTGGATGGGAACGCGCGAAGAGAGTCATTTCGGGATGCGCATCTCTCAGCCAATCAGCATGAGGAAGGAGGCTATTGCGCGAACATGATTGGTGGAAAGAATTGAAGACAGGCTGTGCGACAAGCAGGGCTAGGAGATGCAAGAGCGTCAACATCGTGATCAACAGACCTTAGAAACAGCCAATCAGAGCAGGTGTAGTGAACGATGCTGCCTCCGTTAACAAGTACAGTCGTAATAAAGAGGTCGAGCATTGACAGCCATCCAACACAGAAACATTGCAGTTCAACTCAGCTAACACTTCGAAAGCTAAAAAGAAAAACAATAGTAAAAACTCATCATCCGAAGCTCACTTCCTGCTGATGGTGAGATGATACGGTTTTTGCGATTTCGTGACCTTGTGTGATCATGGCATCTATTAAAACCGACGGTGTGTCGGCTTCCCTAACCGCAGGCTGCTGCAACCTGCTGTACATACCGAGCTACACAGAGCACAACCTTTTTGGCTGCTACAGTATCATACAATTTCACAAGCGCCGGCGCTGTAGAGTACAATTTCACAAGTGTGCAACAGGTTTGGTTCACCAGCGTCTGTAATTTTGGACGTTCCTGTTACAACCGCGGATCACCTACCGAGTAAGAGAAAAGGAATGTTTTATACTCACCTGGAGATAAACGTCCACCACGTGTGTGTTTAGCCATCCTATTTTGACGCACCAAAATTGACGCAAATGAAACTGCAAAAGTGCCCAACATAATTGCTTGACACAATTTGAGGCAAGCAATTTGTTTTGGGCACTTTTTGCGGTTTCGTACTTTACCGTGATCAATTATTGTACCACTACTGTACCACCCCACCATCACACTGCTTTTCAACAGACGAGTGAGTGCTGATTGATTTGGTTGGAACTCAGATACCGATACCGACGACAAGAATGGCAAGTGTGCAGCCGACGACGCCTGAACAGACAGCGCCGGCGGAGCCTTTGCGCTTCTCCGGAAAGAAGTGCGCTACGTCCTCTGCATGCGCTTCGGGTGACGCTTGCTGCAGCAGTGGTGCTGCTCGAGGCAGCGGATGCGGACAGCAAAGGTACGTAGCTGTTGTGTGGATTGCAAATTGCTGCATTCGTCACTTCGGCTCACACTCCAGATTGATGACAGCTTTGAAAACTTACCCCATTGTATGAAAACTTGCTTCCTTAGCTGCACTGGCAATGCTGACAGCGGCGAGCTGGTCGTACGGAAGCCGCGCACCAAGCGAAAGCCATCGGAGGCAGCACTAAAGCGTCGCATGGCAAACCAAATCCCAGAGGAGATCCAGAATGACCCAGAGCTGACCAAGGCGATCGAGCAGGTATGTAGCCGATCTTCTGCATGAGTGGCCGTATGAGATGACTGTGGTCTTACTAACTTGAATTCTTTGTTGTGCAGCTTCCGTGGAACTACAACTTCGAAATCCGCAAGACGGTGTGGCGCATCCGACAGGCAGGCAGCAAGCGTGTGGCGTTGCAGTTCCCAGAAGGGCTCTTGCTGTACTCGTGCGTGATCTCTGACATCATCGAGCGCTTCACGGGCGCTGACACGATTATCCTAGGCGATGTACGTGTATCATTTCTGGATATGGGTTGTCTGGTTGGTCCGTACCACTAAATGGCTGCGATTGACTGGCTGACTGACTATACATGATGCATGATTTAGGTCACGTACGGCGCCTGCTGCGTCGACGACCTCACGGCGATCGCTCTCGGCGCCGACTTTATGGTGCACTACGGCCACAGTTGCCTCGTGCCGATCGACATCACGACGATCAAGATGCTTTACGTGTTCGTGGACATTTCCATTGATGTGGATCACGTACGTGTGTGGTGGAGTTTTGCCGGCCTCTATCTATGTGCGCTGTTCGCATGAATACTGAATCTGGTGCTTGTATATTTGTTTACCTCTCTCTCTCTCTCTGTAGCTCATTGAGTGCATGAAGCTTACGTTCAAGCCAGAAACCAAGGTACCCGGTATTTTGCTTCGGCTCGGCGCTTTTATCTCAAAATTGGTCATGGACCCAACTAACACTGCTCTACTCGCCTGCCAATTGCTTGCTATCAGATCGCGCTCATGGGGACGATCCAGTTTGCGAGCTCGATCCACTTGGCGTCCACCAAGCTCCTGGAGTACTTCACCAACATGTCAATCCCGCAGGCCAAGCCGCTGTCGCCTGGCGAAGTGCTCGGCTGCACGTCACCGATCATCGACGGCGTGGACGCGCTCGTGTTCATCGCTGACGGCCGCTTCCATCTTGAAGTAGGTTGAGTGCAGCACTATATTACTTGCATATAGCCACTAGGCTTGAGTGATCAAGGTCTCAACCAATTCGTATTATGCTGTATGGATCTACAGGCGGCGATGATCGCGAACCCAGAGCTGCAGGCGTACCGCTATGACCCGTACCCGAAAGTGCTCTCCATCGAGAAGTACGACCTCCCACAGATGATGGAGATCCGCTCGGACGCGATCGCGAAGGCCAAGTCTGCGCAGAAGTTCGGCATCATCCTTGGAACGCTCGGGCGCCAGGGCAACCCAATGATCCTTGACCGCATCAAGGAGCTGCTGCAGCAACGAGGCAAGCAGTTCTTTGTGCTACTGCTGTCCGAGATCTTTCCTGACAAGGTATGCTCGCTTGGGAACGAGGTCTACACTTCTACGCTGTAGCAAATGCGTGGGCGACTGACTGACTGATTGGTGATTATCTCTTGTGAACTGCAGTTGGCTCGATTCCACGATGTCGATGCGTGGATCCAGATCGCGTGTCCGCGACTGTCGATTGACTGGGGCTACGCGTTCACAAAGGTTCGTAGTAGTATAGTAGGACTGGGCTTTGGAACAACTGGTATCTCCTCTACTGGCCACAGCCATCCATACTAACTAACCTCTCGCAACTCTGGTCGTATTTGATTAGCCGCTGTTGTCGCCATACGAAGCCGAAGTCTGCCTCGAGCGCGCCGAGTGGCAGGAAGGCTCGTACCCGATGGACTTCTACGCCAAGGGCAGTGGCGCGTGGACGAACTACCACGAAGAGCCTAAGGTATCGGCTCCGATTGTCAAGCAGCAGGTCGTCGCGTAAAACAGGTTGAGCGCATTGCAGGACACTGGATAATGCCTCACACAACAAATTCGAACGGACTTGAGCAGTTGTTGCTTTTCACATCCTGCTTCCTTTATATTTTCGCTTCCGCTTTACTCGAGTTTTTTTACTTTTGATTTTGATAGAAAAAGCAGCATGTGTTGGTTGTTTCTGTAGGTGTGGTCATGCAGATCTGTTTGTTTTGTTTGCGTTTGTCGTAGTCGTCGTTCATTCACTCGAGTGTGCTCCCAGTGTTGCTACAAGTTGGGAAGACGGAAACAGAGTTCTTAGTTGAGAATCACATCAAGTCATAGACAGAGTTTGGTTTGGTTGGCTGATAGGCTCACCTGGGGCTCAGGAGCTGCGCGAGCTTTGGGTCGTTTGGCAGGATGTCGGCGGCCGACACTTTCTTCTTGGAGCCTGAGTCCATGCCCACAAACTGAGCCTCGGGATGGAACTTGCAGATCTCCCTACAAAGAATCAAATGCAACTGACAAGTTAGACCAAGTTCCATGTATTATCCCACCAAAGTCCACCGCACAGCTCACTCACTCAAAGATGAGCTCCTGGAGGCGCGTCTTTGTGAGCTCTTCCTTTTCAAAGTCAAAACTGAACACGCTGTCCGCCACCGGCTCGTCGTCGGCGTTGTGGAGCGAGTCCAGGTACGGGTGCTCGAGCGCTTCCTCGACCGAGATGCGCTTCGCCGGATCGAACACGAGCATCTTCTCGAGCAGGTCGATCGCGGACGGGTTCGTCGTCGGGTACAGCTTCGCGAACGGCACACCGGGCTTCACCGGCTGGTTCTTCATGAACCGCTTGGCTTTCTCGCTCGTCACGAACGCGAGTTCGCCCTCGCGCGGCGTGCCGAGCTTGTCGCAGATGACCTGGAGCTGGTGGATGTAGTCGTCTCCGGGAAAGAGCGGTTTGCGGCCGAGCAGCTCCGCGAAGATGCAGCCAGTGGACCAGATGTCGATCGCCTTAGTGTACTCCTTGGTCGAGAGCATGATCTCCGGTGCGCGGTACCAGCGCGTGACGACGTACTCTGTGAGCTCCATGTTGTCCTCGTCCGGCTCGATGCCGCGTGCGAGCCCAAAGTCGCAGATCTTGAGGTCGCAGTTCGAGTTGAGTAGCAGGTTGGACGGCTTCAGGTCGCGATGCAACACGTTCGCCGAATGGATGTACTTGAGCGCTCGCAGGATCTGTTCCAAGAGCAACGAGGAGATACAAATTGGTTTAGAAAACTGTAAAAGAAGTGAGGGAGGTCAGTGGGTTCCTGCCTGGAAGAGAAGCCTAGGTACCGCTTACCTGGTAGAGAAAATACTGGATGTGGTCGTCCATGAGCGGCTGGCGCGAATAGATGATGCGGTGCAAGTCCGTCTCCATGAGATCCGAGATGATGTACACGTCCTCGAACTCGGTGAGCGACGCCGGCGGCGGCAAGTCCACGATCGTGATCACGTTCTCGTGGGCAAAGTGCTGCAGGAGCTTGATCTCGCGCAGGATGCGCTTCGCGTCCACGATGTCCTCGAACGCCTTGGAGATCTTCTTGATCGCGACCTTGTCCTTGGACTCGGCGTTCTCGGCAGAGCTGGTGAAGGCGGCAAGCAGGCATTAGGCATCAGAAAATGAAGTCAGTCTCCTAGTTCGCTTCAGTTGAGCAAGGTTCACACAGGTACGTGGTCTGCTTACATGACGACCCCGTAGGCGCCGTGGCCGATGGGCTTGAGCAGTTTGTACTTGAGGTCGATCTGGAACGTCGTGCCGGAGACCACGAACGAGTACGTGTCAGGGCGGAGTCCGCTCGTGATCGCCGTCGACGCGCCTACCGCCATCCCTGCTGCCGCTGAGGATGAAAATGAAGACAAAGACGAGGATGAGCCTGTCGATGCTGTTTTCGCAGGCGAGTACTGCGGGTCCTTCACGCCCGTGAGCGGCGTCGTGGCGCCGCCGCCTGAGAACTCATTCTGCTTCTCCGGAAACGCCGCCGACTGGGCTGAGGCGGCTGGCATCGCTCCTGTTGAGCCTCCGAGCGGGTAGCTCTCGTCTTGAGCAGTATTGCTGCTGGCCATGGCTGAATCTCGACGTCTACCTTTGCCTGAAAGCCTGTGGTCCTAGAGATGCTAGCGGCGCGCGAAGCTAAAGATCTGGACGAGGCAAGATCTTGGCGCTAAAGCGTGGGAGTCAGAGAGCGACTGAGCTCGGCTGTTAGTTACTGAGGAGCTTTGGGAGAGGTATAAAAAAATGGCGATCGATCCACCAATAGCCAGCCACAAGAAGAGTGCGCTGCGCGAGTGACCAAGAAACAGTAAATGGAAAACCGATGCCCACAGACAAATAGAGACGAGGATGGCGGACTGGACTGGATTGCGAGCGGGGCTTTCTATCCTTGGGCTTTGTGGGAAATGGCGATGCCCACCCAGTGGGGTGAGCGATAAGCAAAACTGCTTGTTGGGTATTTGCGTGTTTGTTTCGCACAAAGCCAGAAGAAATAATGCAAAGCAACCACTTTGTGACGCAGTTGGTTGGTTGGCTGGCTGGTGGGGTTGGAAAAGGTGATGGATATAAATAACTGCAGCGAAAGCTATGGACGCCGGAAACGCACGTGCAGTTTTTATTTCCAGTTCTTTTTGTCGCGGATGGTTGGTTGATCCATGCCCCACGAAAAGTGAAACATGCAGTTCATGGAATGGATATATGGATGGTGGGCTGCGTAGTAGCAGAAACTACAAGCATCAGATCCAATCTGGAGGATCGCAACACCAGCTATGCCAGGCACGTACAACTCGGGGTGGGTGGACTCTCTCGATACACATCATCGCCCCCCTTAAGCGGAGCTGCTGCTGCATTGGGGCTCTGCGTGCACCACTTCTAGCAGCAAAGTCAGCCAAACCAGCTGCATTTTCGTTGCATGCATTGCTATTTTAGAGCACTAAAGGGCACGACTTTTCGTGATCCACACATTTCGACCAATCATGTCACACTACACAACATTTCATCCAATAAGATAGTTTGTACCTCATTTCTCTGTCTATTGGCTATAAATCGGCAGACAAGTTAGGCTTCTATTAAAAGTAGAAACAAACAGGCTTCTATTGGGATGGTGAGGGGGGAGAAGATCTTTTGGGTCGAAAGAAAGGAAGGCAAAGCGAAGAGCAAAGAGCAAAGCGTATTCGAGAGAAGGCGATCGAGTGATCACTCGTGAAGGCTGCTTGAATAAGAGCATTAAGCATGGGCCAGGGCCAGAGCGGGTTGCCGCGCCAGTCGCGTGAGGACGCGGCCAAGAAGAAGAACGACGACGCCGCGAAGAAGAAGAAGAAGTTCGAGCCGCGCGGCGGGGGCCCCACGCGCCGCCGCCGAAAGAAGAAAGGGCCGTCGGTCGCGGTGCGCATCCCGCCCGTGTACCCGACGGCCAAGTGCAAGCTCCGCCTGCTCAAGCTCGAGCGCATCAAGGACTTCCTGCTCATGGAGCAGGAGTTCATCCAGAACCAGGAGGTGATGAAGCCCAAGCACGAGAAGGACGAGGAGGAGCGCTCCAAGGTGGATGACCTGCGCGGCACCCCTATGGGCGTCGGCACGCTCGAGGAGATGATCGACGACAACCACGCGATCGTGTCGTCCTCGGTCGGACCTGAATACTACGTGAGCGTGATGTCGTTTGTGAACCAAGACATGCTCGAGCCAGGCTGCTCGGTGCTGCTGCACAACAAGGTGATGTCGGTCGTCGGCATCCTCGCCGATGACACGGACCCGATGGTGAGCGTGATGAAGGTCGACAAGGCGCCGTTGGAGTCGTACGCCGACATCGGTGGGTTGGAGTCGCAGATCCAGGAAATCAAGGAAGCCGTCGAGCTGCCGCTCACCCACCCCGAGCTCTACGAAGGGATCGGTATCCGACCACCAAAGGGCGTGATTTTGTACGGCGAGCCAGGAACGGGCAAGACGCTGCTCGCGAAGGCCGTCGCGAACCAGACGTCGGCGACGTTCTTGCGTGTGGTCGGCTCGGAGCTGATTCAGAAATACTTGGGCGATGGGCCAAAGCTCGTGCGTGAGATGTTCCGCGTCGCGGACGACCACGCGCCGTCGATTGTGTTCATTGACGAAATTGATGCGGTCGGTAGCAAGCGTTACGACTCGAGCAGCGGCGGCACGCGCGAGATCCAGCGTACGATGCTCGAGTTACTCAATCAGCTCGATGGTTTCGACGAGCGAGGCGACGTGAAGGTGATCATGGCGACCAATGCGATCGAGAGTTTGGATCCTGCGCTTATCCGTCCAGGTCGTATCGACAGAAAGGTATGAATCGTTGTTGTTGCTAGGTGCTGTTTACAGACCAATCCTTTTTGTGAGGAGCTCAACTAACTCTGTTGTTTTTGTTTGATTGTAGATCGAGTTCCCGCTGCCAGATGTGAAGACCAAGCGCCGCATTTTCAACATCCACACGGGCCGCATGAGTCTCTCGGAGGACGTGGATCTGGAGGAATTCGTGATGGCGAAGGACGAGCTCTCGGGCGCCGACATCAAGGCGGTGTGCACAGAGGCGGGTTTGCTCGCGCTGCGCGAGCGCCGCATGCGCGTCACGCAGACCGACTTTCGAAAAGCGAAGGAGAAGGCGCTCTACCGAAAGAAGGCCAACATCCCCGAAGGCCTTTATCTGTAAGCTGGTTGAGGTGGCGCTGAAGGAGAAAGGCCACCGACAGAGAGACTGCCATGGAATGAAATGCCGTCTTGCGTTTCTTGATTCTAGGAAGGCTGCAACTGGTGCATTTCGCCCGTGGTTATCAACTCTAAAGAGGATGAGAGTTGGACGATCTGATAAAAGGAAATCCGGGTCTGCTTCATTTTTTTCCATTTAAGAATTGACCAACAGCTTTCTACTTCGTTGGATATTCACATCTATCCATTTACATACGGTATCTAGATAGCATTTCGCCATTTATTTCTTATTCGACTTTCACACTCGATTGGTGCGTAGCCATTTGAGAGCCCCATGACAGACTGACTGTCGAAAGGAGCTTCATATTGACTCCTGTTTGGATTGATTGATGGTCGTACTCTCGTTTTTTACTCTGCGTTCAAAACTTGTACATCGACTCACACGCAGGCACCATCATCATCGCCATTGCCACTTCTCGACACTTAATAAATCACGCTCGCACTGCATCCATCCCACTTGTCTATCTCTGGGGTTGCGCTTGCTTTTCTCATTTGCTCGTTGCGAACGTCGGCAGCCAGGACGCGATGACGCCGCTCGCGCGCGACGGTCGCATCAAGAGCACTTTGCGCGCCGCCGCGCCGCCGATACTGCCGATCGGGCTGATCTTGGGGAGCTTGGTGATCAGGTTCTTGCTCGTCTTGCTGCTGCTCGTCGGCTTGGAGAACACGGGTCTGCAGCGCGACAGCCGGATGTCGAAGCGGCTCGCCAGGTCCAGCACCTCCTGTCTGTCGAGCTCGAGCGCCGCGCGCCGGCATCGCTGGAATGATGCTGATGAAGGATCAGCTGCCGGGTCTTCTTCAGCTGTAGGACTAACGGTAGACACGTCGAGCTTGCCGAGCGGGTCGTCGAACGTGTGCCGGCGCCAGTTGTGGATCGCGTTGACCCACTGGCACATCTTGTTGGATGTCGCGGCCGCGAACACGTGGGTCTTCTCGTGGTGCGCGACCGCGCAGAGCTTGCCCACCTGGTCCTTGCGCTTCACCTCGGTCGTGTGCATCACGAAGCGGTTCGGGCAGACGTTGCCGCCGATGAGCGGCTTGATCGCCACGCGGTGGCGCGTGAGCTCGATGCAGTCCACGAGCGCGCCGTCCAGCAGGTCGTAGCACTTAATCAGCCCACACTCGAGCACGCAGTACCAGACCTGCGCCGCGCGCTCCTTGGTGAACACCAGCAGGTAGCCCTCCATTCTATTCCGCTCGAATGTATTGGGTGGGTATCGGATGTGAGGCCGATGGCGCTGGAGTGCGACTGCCTTGGAAGTAGCTGGTTGATTGGGAGGAGGGATTGGAATCTGAGGCGCAATTGTGCTCATCTGCTTCAGGTTTTCTCATCTATTGCGCGCGTGCGTACATAGGAATTGTACCGTAGGTGTTCAGCGCGAGCTGTGAAGCATCTCGGAACCAGACAGTCAGGCGAGCGAGTGAGCGAATCCCGAGCCATTTCCTATTATTGCGGATCGCCATAGAGAGAGCAAGCAAGCCGCTCGGTCGTCGCAGAGTCGCAGCTTCTTTTCTTTCCGGCTTCTTCTTTGAGTTGCAAGCGACAGGGACTCGTCATTATTGATTTATTTACCTGTGTATTTTTTGGAAATTGAGGTCTTATGACTGCTGATTATGGAATGGTGCCTCTCAGTGATAGAGGATTGGGGTGGTCGCACATGCGCATACCTGTTATGAAGGGCGAGAGCAAATGGCTTGTTTAGCGCTTGGTCCAACAGCTGGAGCTGCGGAGAGCTGGCGGCAGATTACAAATGCGAACGCGAGCATTCGCTGTCATCAGATGTAACACAAGCTGCTTTGTGCCTCTTGTGTCTGCTCATTAGAGATTTCTTGCCAAAGGCTACTTACTACTGTATGGAGTGGTGTTGGGCATGTTCGACTGGTCAAAAAGTCATTCGCAAGGCTGCGTTTGCTTTAAATAATACGGACATCACGAGCTGAGCCAGCCGAGTTCTGCCTTGCTCCTTCGGTGTGAACATGGCCTCATCGATCGCTTTTGTGTTTCTCCTTTATCAGCAGCAAACAAGTCGATCACGCGTGTGATTGTGATGGCGATTCGCATTCGCCAAGACATCATGCTGTTCGCGCACCTCACAACGCCGCACGCCGTTTACAGTTCTGCCTTGGGTTACGTACGCTATGGTTCGCGGTTTCTCAGATTGACCTAATCAAACCAGCAAAGCGAATCAGGAGTCAGTAGTCACGTTTCGATGCGTCTCTGAGTCACTTGGTGGATTTGAAGCTGCAAGTCAAGCGATTGACGAACCTTCAGTCGGCCGTAAACGCCACCACCACCGGATCGCTCAGGAGCAGTCTGTTGCCTCTGCCCGTAGTACCCTCTGCTGCTAATATCGCCTTGCTGTGGAGGCGGCGGACCGTACTGACCTCCTGACGGACCATAGCCCGGAGGGGGAGCAGCGTAACCCTGCGCCATTGGCGCAAACGCTGACTGGGTACTTCCATTGTCATTGTATCCCCACGATGACTCGGCTCCGTAGTATTGGCCTCCATATCCATGAACTGAAGTACCTGGAGCTGGAGTTTGGGTTGGCGCTGCTTTTGAGAACTCGACGATTCGCTCTGGCTCAGTGCCCTGCTCTGAAGCAGACGCGTACGCGTCATTCTCAGGCTCTCGAGGAGCCGGCTGCCACGAGTGACTCGAGTTGTAGTATGTCCCGTAGCCTCCCCAATGCTGCTGCGTCTGATTTGGATCTCCGTAGCGTGGGTACCCCGCTGCTGCTGCAGCTTGTGCGTAGTCGTCCACCACACCGTCGCTGTATTCTGGATACCCTGCTCCCCCACCGCCATTGTACCCGCCAGGACCATAGCGGCGATCCCGCTTCTTCCCTCGTCCTCCCATAGCACCGCCACCATTTCCATTCCCACTACCACCGTTAGAAGCAGCACTGCGGTTCAAGCGAGGATCCATCAGTCGCCTGTACGCGCTTTCCGAAATGGTCAGAGGAGCTGAAGAGGTCTCGCTGATCACAATCTGCCCTTTCGCCACGCTGCTGTAGAGCTCCGCGACGGTGTAATAAGTCTTGACTGTGCGCTCGTGAAGCAAAGCAAGCAACGACTGCGCACTGAGCTGCTTGGCAACTTTCTTGGTCGTTGCGGTTCCCTGTCATGCACACAATAAGAGAGTCCTTTTCATCAGCAGACCACGTCTTTAGCAGCAAATCAGCTTCAGAGTGTACCTCAGCGACTGAGCTTCCAGCGGAGACGATCGTCTTGAACAACTTGGCGCCGTCTTGGTCAATCGAGTGCGTGTTGTAGTTGATCGAGATGCCGCGATTCCGGTTCTGGTACTCTTGCAAGACCTGCGCGGGCGTTTTGTAGCTCAGCTCCATACACGCCTGCAAACAAACGCAAAAGAAGCGAATGGTGAGCCAAAAATTAGAATGAGAGAAACGAAGCGGTATGAAAATTGGAGGTTCTTTTTCACCTGCAATACCCGCGGGTCTCTGATGGAAAGCGTCTTGAACTCCTCCATAGACTGTAAGCAATTGTGCAAAAGCAAGTTAGCACTGGTTTAAAGCCGACTCCCAAATTGACACGAACGCACCATCATTGGGTCGTTGTCTTGCTGCTTTGGCGTGTCTTGCGTCTTCTGTGGAGGCGGCGCGCGCTCTTGGTCGGCGCTCTTCAACTTTCGCTTCTTTGACTGCAGCATAACATAGCCATTCGACCAATTTGATTAGACACATATCCCGCTAACGCGTTAGAACTTTAAACGCTATCGCCATTTGTACCACAATAAACCGCACTTCACTTACATTGCCATTGCTTCGCTCTGTCATCTCCTGTACGCTTCCATTGCTCTTCTCCTTTCCTGCTTTCGTCCCTGCATCACCAGTGGTTTTGAAAAGGCTCAGTGGGGGAACGTGTTGCTGCGCCATCTTCACAAACTCGCCTGGCGAGCACAGGAGGTCGAGCACGTACGGCTTGGACCAGCACACCAGCCGCGTCTGCTCGTGCGCGTAGCACGGCAGACCCGAGTCGTGCGTGATCTTCTGCCATCCTGTTGGCAGCGATGGGTCGTTTGTGGTGGAGGTTGTGGCAGTGGCTGTCGAGGCTCCAGTGGCGCCAGACTCGTTCGTGTCAACGGGTATTGAGCTCAGCCGTACCAGGCGAGCGGGGCTCTCATCACCAGCTGCGTTATCTCCATTGGCGCTGCTGATGCTGCTTGTGGCTGGCGCGCTAACCGCCGCCGCTGCTGCTGCTGCTGCCATGGCCCCCAGCGCCACTTGCTCTGCGAGCAAATTCGTCTGCCGCGCCATGGTTGTTTGTTTTTCTCTTTTCGCGGAATTCACAGTCAAAATGATGGTCATTTCGAAGCCGTTGAACCCGTTTGAATTCTCTTAACTGTGGATTCGATTATTACCCAACCAATTGCTATCCATCAGTTGTTTCATCCAATCATCGAGGATGAAAATTACTTTCTCTTCATTGTTTTATGAGACCTATGTACAGTGCGCGCCAATAAAACGTGAAAATGGTGACTTCTGTGGATATATTGGCCAATAACACGATTCAGAAAAGAAAAAAGGCCTCGTTTTATAGCCAATCACGAAAGCAGTCGAATGAGACTGCTTTCGGCGAAAA
>JAADVN010000114.1:0-33328 GCA_023335535.1 Globisporangium spinosum
AAGAACCAGGTGAACAAGAAAGGCGCTGCCTACCGCACGATGGTCGACGTCTCGGAGCAGGTGATGAACTCGACAGCGAACGGACTGATTGAAGACCGAGTTGGCTCGCAATTTGGCGGAACATGCTACGATTCGTGAGTGGTCGAAATGATTTGGTATTTGCACAGAGATGAAGGGAACATTTGGGTTGCTGGAGCTGGAGCTAGATAATTGTGAAATTGAGATGGGCAACCTTTTACCTTGTACGTGCCGCATTAAATAAACTTTCACAAATGATGATAATAGAGATCAAGGATGTGTATTCGGTTGACGAGGCAGTTTTCTCCTTACAGCGCGTTTCGGAAAGCCTCAAGATCACCCGAAGTCGAGCTCGATAAATATGATTTGAGGCGACTCCACCGTGCTTCATTTCTGTTCTCCGAACCTGAACTGTGGCCGATTTGGTTGGAGGGAGGAAGAGCGTCTGGATGGAATTCAAAATACAACTCCACAGCAGTCGAGGCATCTTCAAGACGCTTCTCCGCGATTCTGTCAACAGCAAGCAATAAAAAACAGAATACACACACCGTCAATTTCCAATAATCACAGGCACTCACAGGACACACAAGAAGCACTTACAGAATCGCAAGAAGTCGATCGATCTTTCCTGTGGCAGCGAGGAACTCGATGAAGCCCTGCTCGAACGGGGTGTTGAGTAAATCACCGTATCCATCTCGCTTCGTAGCCTCAGCGAACGCGCCTTGCACCAGACGGAACTGCTCGGAAAACTCGTTTTCTTCATTCTCCACATCAAAATGTTCGCCCTCCTGGTCTCCGTTGAGGAAGCAGGAAGTGTCTAAAAGCTCTCTCAAAACAGGCATGTACGCGCCGGCTTGGATGATCCTCACCAAAGCTTCGAATCGCGTGATTGGCTTCGGAATTACCATGGCACAACGCACGGCAAATCCATAAAAGTCCACGCTCTCAAATATCGCTTTGCGATCCTTTTCTCCTTCAGCAATCTCTCTAAGATCGCGAAGATGGATGACGAAAGCCGTGATATCGATTTGGTCGAGAAATGGGCACTTTTGAAGTAATGTCACCATGTGCTCGAGTTCCTCACGCACGTCTTGAACCGGAAATCCTCCAAAACGCAAAGACTTTGGATCGACTACATCAGAGGATTCAGATCCTTCTGCCTTCGCAGGATGGTGTGTGATGAGATCGTCCATGCTGAACTGCATTGACTGGGATGGAGCGTTTTTCAGCTTCAGCAACGGTTGGAGGAGAACATATTCCCAAATTTCGCTCCCATTGTCGAATCCACGGGCGAACGATTTCTTGCTCAGAGGCTCCAAGATCCTTGACAATGATCGCGCCATTTTGAGATTCATCATGCCAGACAGCACAGTTTCCCACAAGTCCGCAGACTGGACACTGAAGTCCAACATCAATCGGCTCGCACAGCGCAATATCCACGAGGTGTGCACTGAGTACTGCCGAAGCATGCTGCGCACCAAGGCATCTTTGTCAGCTTTCAGCAAAAATGCGATGTCATACGGCACCCGATGCTCCTCGAAGACGACCATGTGAGAGCAATGCCTTGTGTAGTTGACAAGATCCCTGAAGAAGGGCTTGGAGCTCGTGAGCTGGTACTTTGAAAGCAGAATGCTCGCCACCAGTGGTTGGTGCAGCTGTGAAAGACGCAGCACCACTCGCAATGCTCGTAACTTTGCTCTGAAAGTTACTCCCGCCCTTGGCTTCACATCCTTCGCGAATCGAATGAGATACTCGAATAGCTCCTCGCTGCTTGAGCTACTCGCTTGTACGCACTTCACAGCAACAAAGACGAGTCGCTTGGTGTACTCGTCATCCCTGCGTTGCATCTTTTCGTCTTCTAGCATTTCGAAGATGCATTCGTTTGGAGGAGCGTTGTTGACGCGAAGAACAGCGTCTTTGACGAGCCATTCGTTGATCAACTCTCGGCGTAGCTTGTTTGCTTGGACTTCTAGCAGCTCTGCTATGCGGTCTGCCACTTCATGGAGACTTTCATGGTTCCCTTCGTACGCTGTCAGAGAATAACGCCGATACAGCTCGAAGAAGAGCTCCGTGGGTTGGGCGATTAAGTGCAGCAGCTCGTACTTCTTTTCGTTCTCGGTTGTCGATGTCAGTCCTCTTTCGTCTTCGAAAACCGCTTCGCGTAAGATGAGCTCGACTTTCACCCGCAGTAGCTTCGTCTCAAGTCTCGTCAACGCCTCAACTCCTGTAAAAGTTTGCTTGCCAGGAGCTCCTCCATCCTTCTCGCTCGCACTCAAGTTGTCTGATTTCGCAGATGTAAGCGCGAATTCAAGGGCTTTCAGCTTTTCTTCACCGAACGGGAAGTTTTCTGCCAGCCATTCTCCAGCTGTGACTTTGTTCTCTGTATCGGTCAGGCGAGACAGAATTTCATGGAACACTTCAAACTGAGGGGTAGAGTCAGGATCCACGGTTTTGCCTCCGTCGACAGAAAGAAGTGGGCGGAGATACGTTTGCACCAGATTCTTCAAAAGCAGCATCTGCAGCTCGTCCGTCTGAAGTCGAAGGGGTCCGACAAGCTCAAACAGAGTCCCGAAGTTATCCTTGTTCAGAAGCTGGGACAGTAGATCTCGAGGCTTTGCAATCAGATCGTGGAACGATACTTGCCCAGAAAGATGCGATCCAGGATTCTTCGCCACCTCATGCTCGGTTCCGTCCTTAGCTGCTCCCTTTCGTGCCTGGATTGCTGTGTGTGCTTTCAAAATGTGAAGCACTTCAACCCGCCTTTCCACTTCATCCCGGTCGGGGTACTTTGTGTTTTCCAGCAGAAGCCGGAAGACAAACATCAGCCGATTGTAGTCGAAGCCAGAAATCTTCGGAATGCTCTTCAGCAGCAACGAGACCAGATGCTGTTCGTGAATATCTTCCAAGACGCCAGCAATCTTGTCTTGATACTCGAGATCATCAGCCGAATCGCCTTTCTTCAGTAGCAGAGCCTCGACATACGCGAGAGACGGATAGTTGTCGTCGATCTGATAGTATCGTGTGAATTCGCGTACCGTGTAGAAGTCGTAGTTGCTCTTGAGAATCAGTGCTGGTACGAGTCGACGAATATACGCGAGATCTCGGCGCTCGCTTTGGAATGCTTTGTGATCGCATTCGATCCCGAGCAAGTTCAAATAATGCCACCATCGCGCATTGCCTTCGAGCTCGACGCATTGATGGAGGAATGCGATCTGTTGCCATGCTCGAGCTGCGTCGGACCCGATTAGTGCGAGCTGTTGAAATCGATTGAAGTCTTTCGCCACGTTCTCTCGTGAAATTTGCCTCTTGAAGGCATTGAAAGCATCAACTTGCTCTAAGGTCAGCATCAGCCTGTCATAACAGCAGCAATCAATGTGAGTATACCTATAGATAAGCGAAGCAAGTTTGCAAAACATCTGAGAGTGTATCCATCTACGTACCCGAGAGCGAAGTAGTTGTCGATTTCCTGGGACTGAAACACCGTAGAGAGAAGTTTCGCCACTTGAGACTGGACAACGCCTACGGCATCGTCTGGCAGAGCTCGCATTGACAGCAGCACTTTTAAACTCAAAAAATCCGAGTTGTTTTCGACCAAAAACGAGACGTAGCGCTTCGATGAAATCGAGTCACCGCGTGCCTCGGGGTTCACGAGAGCCTTGTGTTCAGCGACAGCGAAACGTGTCGCAAGGCGCATTGCATCGGAGCTGGGCAACACGCAAGCATCTCCACGAAACCACCTAGTGTACAGTCTCCACTTAGCCCTTGTGTCTTCGCCTCGTTCTTTCCCGCTGACGTCAAACTGAGTGGTGTGAAGCACCTCGTTCAAGAGAACAGCGTTTTTCAGAAGAACAAATGTTTCCTCAAAGGAGTGCATCTCACACACACAGATTGAATATCGGAGAAGCTCCAGAGAATACATCGGCGCTTGCAATCGTGCAATTTGCGACGGAGTCTGGTACTGATTCTGGGTCATCGGGAGGCTGTACACTTCGTCCACATGCGCAGCTGTGTACCACGAAATAGACATGGAGATATTCTTCAACGTCTCCGCAGATTCAAGCGTTGATGGTAGACTCTCCACTCGACGGCCTCCAGATACTGGCACTTCTCGAGTACGAAAGAAAGTAGATCCATGCGCATTTTCACCGCGTCGTCGAGAAAACAAGTCGCGTGAGTAGCGAACGGCACGAAGGACGCACCCATTCTGGGCTGCGAGTTGAGCAATCATAGACCGGTACTTATTGGGGGAAACACCAACACTTGATGCGAATCTGTTCAGGTTGGAAGTATACTGAGCATGGCGCTCGTCTTGCTGTTTCCCGTCGTACCTTGGTGAACTTGAGACCTGCCCAGCTGCTCCAGTCTCGAAGCGGGATCTCTTCAAGCCCCCAATATCAAACAGCTTATCGCCGCCTGACCATCCAGCGGCGCGTTTCTTGCTTTTGCCGCGAGGTACGCTCTGCGTTGTACGGAGACGCGCGGAACCAGGTATACTTTCACTGGCAGCAATGCCATCATCGCTAAAGAGAACATCGGGTTTCATGAGCCCCTTCACTTTTGCCTCCATGCGATCAGGGTCTCGAAGAGTCGATACCGAAAGCAGCACCTTGTGTTCAGTCTCGATGCGTTGCAGCTTTTGTAGATCTGCCAAGAGCTTTTCATTCAGGATGAAGTCCGGATTCGCGACGTAAAATAGAACTCCTTCGTTTTGTGTTGAAGCAGCATACTCGTGAAGAGACTGGCATTCAGGCAGGAATCCAGAGACTATGGCTATAACCAAGCCTAGTACAAATGAGCTTGACCCTTCTTCGTCCAGAATCCTCGCATCGCCAGTCCTGGTAGAATCAAACGAGAGCGGACCCGAACTTGAGTCTTTTTGCTGCTCCTCCATCTCGAGCAGCGTCAATCCAAGTTCCACGACTTCCTCCATGAGAGAAATCAAGAGCATTGCGCTCGACGAGACATCTCTTCGCTTCTTCACGTGCTTTAGAGCCTCCATTGCTTTCGCAGTCCGTGAAGAGATCTCACTCACGAAGCCGGCATCCAGCGATCTGGCGTCGGACCCAGGTGGAAAAGTCAGCAAATTCTCGATGAACTGGACTGCTGCGCGGTCACACTGAAGATGGCTGTATGCGTCAACGAGCCGCATAGCGTCGTCCAATGCAGATGGCCGATAAATTTGCACGAGAATGTGTCCCAGCAGCCGGGACGCATTTCGAGCGTCCGCGATGTTGAACTGCTTCACACCATAAGCCATCAGCATGTCTTGGATCTCCATCAATCGAAAATGTTCTTGGATCTCCTCCTGCCGAACTGTGTCCCATCCCATTGCACTTTGCTTGGCGTACTCCTTCAACTCTTGAGAATACGGGGGAAGCACCGACCGAAACAGTGCTAGCGCAGCATCTGCTCGAATCTCGATGCTGTCAATCGAATCCAGTACGACGAGGGCTCGCGCTTCTTCCGCCGACTTTGGGGTGCGAATCGAATCTGCAAGCTCAACCACGTAATCCCGCAGCACTTCGTCAGGATGAGTGTTGGAATAATGGAGATATTTCTTCGCATGTTTGTCGATATCTTCACGAAGTTGCTCAGGGGACAGCACTCGGTCCAGCATGCTCATCGCGATTGTGGAAGGCGTCTCATCCGCAAAGAGCTGCAGAGAGATCTTGAATTGATGAACGTCTGCTAGATGTTTGATGTGCTGAAGGCTGGTTTCTAGGTGTTCGAGGCTTTGGAACACGTCAAGTTGATTGTCTTCTTGGTGTTCAGGCACACCAGCATCAAGAATCTGAGCTCGCACTGTCTTGCCCAATGCATGCATTTTGAACTCAAAATACGTGCATGCAGCATTGTTCTCCCCACGAGTGGATTTCAACAGCCCGCTCAACTGAATGGCAGTTGAAATGTCTCCTCGTTCTGCAGCGCCTTGGGCTCTATCAAAAAGCCACTGCATAAAATCGTGAAGAAGCAACGCGGAATCCTTGTCTTGGTCGTCAGTTGAATCTTCAACGTGCTTAGCGATCGCAGGAAGTACTTCTCTCTGAATCCACTTTTCATAGACAGCAATTGGCAGTGACATCGGAAGCCACTGTAAAAGCTTCGGAATGTTGCGAACCACGTTGTCGTCCAAATGTCTGCTCCACAGGATCATCACAGACCGCATAGCTCCCTTCTTCACATAGTTTTCCATCATGCTCAGCAAATCAGCATTCTTGAACTGAGTCCACTTTTCGTAAAGCGATGATCCGTTATGACTCGCGCGATCAGTAGTTGACGTCAGCAACAGCTGAAATGTGGTCCACCGGTATGACAGCTCACTGATACGGTCGCAACACTCCATAATCTTCGCTGGGACTCGACATGCTGAAGACTCTGCCACATTCTGCTTCCGAAGATGGCGAGCGAGGTCAAGTAGACGCGCCAGTATCAATCGAGACTCATCTTCTTCATTTCCGACCATACTGCAGCATGCTTCCAATTGCTTCGTGAACTCGAATACTTCGTTTGCGTCTTGAACGTTCGAAATGGGCGTCTTCGCCAACGATTCAGCAAGAGAGACGGGATCGGCGTGATTTTCTCTAGCAGCCGCCGGCGACCATGCCATACTGGCTGGCGAATGATGTCTCGAATCTGTGGAGCGCTCTTCTTGGCTCCATGTCCATATCGATATCTTGCGGTTGGTCCGGATCGAGGTGGTGAAGCTCATGATTTCACCGCCCGCAGAGCCGGAGAACGCGAGATAGGTTATGCGGTCCGAATGTACCACCGCCGTGTCCACTTTCCACACCGACTGAGCATGCCACCTCCTTGCCGCCGAATCGCGTGTAACTTTCACAATCTCTAAAACTGGCGATCCTCGATCTGCACTTGGTAGACGATCAATGGCGACATACGAAGCAGATTCGTTGTTGCATAGTGCGCTTAAGCTGGTCAGCGTTGTAAAGCTTGCAATGCCACCAGTGGCGAGTTGATGCAAGAGAATCATATCTCGCCAATCCCACCTGAAAGAGCACAGTGAGTGAGAATCCTTTCAAGTGAGCACTCTTTCTCTTCGCAGCAACGTACCACATCAGTGCGCCACTGCAGGACAACACGACGATATATTTCCGATCCAAAGTGAACTCCATTGCTTTGATGCCTGCAGCAGTCACGAGTGAACCGGTGTACGATGATAATCTCTGCGTAAAGCTCAAAGCCGGCACGCCGACAGGTTAGTCATTGCCTCAGCCGCGATGCCAGATTTAAATTACGCACCTCAACAACCGCTAACTTGCCGTTCACATCGTGGAGTTTTGTTTTCCATACGCCAAGTGACTGCCCATGATTGGCAATAACGAAGTTGAGTGTCGACTGGAAGCGATGTGCCTGCGTAATAAACGTCCAAAGATCCTCGTCAGTTTGATTTGAACGCCCAGTAGCGGCTGAATTGAAGCAACGTACCAGTAAAATTGATTGCCGGCTGGTGTCCAAGGATCCAATATGAACTTGCTGCACTCGAATGTTCTGCATAATAGATTGCAGTGCGTTTTTTGTATCCTGCTGTAGGACTTGTTCAATCGCAAGTAAATTCAAATCACCCAGCCGCAGCGACACTCCACTCAACGTGACCACAACAAGATCTTGAAGTTCATTGCAGGAATCGACAGGGTTGACAGTCGCAAACTTCAATGAGACGATTCTGTTGTTTCCACCAGATACGAGAGCATCGTAAACAGTTAGCGAGGTTTCCAGACATAAGCCTTTATATTGCGAACACCAGCATGCGTTACCGATCTTGTCCTCCAGGATTGATGACAGGATACGCGAACAGGGTTTCACCGCTGCTCTTGTGTAAATGCAGTGCGCCAGAGTGATCCGCGATTGCCAAGTAATTCCCGCAGTTGCTGAACGCCAGACAAGCGACTTCGTGTCCCACAGCGATCACCGCATTACTGGTCGCAGGGTTTTCACCGCCCATCTGTGCATGTTGGCAGGCTTGCAGATGCGCGCCTGATTCCTCTCGCAAGTGTTGCCTTCCTGCGTCACTGCGTCGGCTTGGCTGCTGATGGTCGACGATTCTGATCACTTTTGGGCTCACCAGTACTGCGCTTTTCTCCGCGTGTCCAGCGATCCATCCATGTCCTTCAGGCAAAACTGCTCCACTAGCGCTTTCAGGCTCAAGAGGCAACTCCGAAACGACGCTCAGGGTGAACTGCAACTGATGGGCATCAACCAGTTCGACGCTCTGTCGTGATTCACGCATCAAAGTTAGAACGACGATGGCCTCGATGCACATAGCGCAACAGCAGCTGGTTTACGCTATGAAGACGATAGATATTGACGTATCGTTTACGCACCTCCTGCTCTTCTCTGTCATCCCGCAGCGCCGCCGCCGCCATCATCTTGTTGTGCGCTGCTTTCCTTTTGCTCTTGTTCATTTCCGGGCACGAGCACGCACACGCTTTGCAAGTGCAAGTGCAATTGCGGGCGGGCATCAGTCAAAAATGGACCATCACTCTGCGCGTTTCAATTCAAAAGAAAGTACAGTGTATCCTTTTAGGTACGCTTATGGTAAAAAAGGCAAGCATTCTTAAGGTTTTTTACGGCATTGGGGTTTTTACGGTTTCTCTTTTTTTGTGAGAAAAAAGGAAATTCTGAATTTTACAAAAAGGTGACAAGTTCAAAACGCTTTTTTAAAAAAAGGAGACTGTTTTTAAAAAATGACACATATAACCTTTAAATCAAGGTTATTAGGTTTTTAATCTTAAAACAAGGTTTTATTAAGCTAAATTAAAAAAGTAGTTTTCTAATTAGCATCCCATGGGGTTCTTCTTTATTTAGAAACCATGACTTGTAAGAAGTATATGTGGGCTTGCGGCGCTTTGTACCCCGGTCGCAGAGTAAATCGGTACCGACATAGAGCAAAACGCTGTGATCTGATTGGCCGGAAGAGCAACCTTCATTTACACAAATGAACAATTCCAAGAGGTATTCCTTCTCGAGGGAATGTGAACACTTACTTTCAGTAAATGAAGACGCTCTTGAGAATGTGCTCACAATACAAACTTAAAAGAGCTGGTTCGACTTCGACTTTGTATGCCGCGAGGTGCAGAATGAAGGTCTTTGTGAGCAGTTTGTGTAAATTTATCCCCTCTGCAACACATAACCTGTCTATTTGTATTTTGCCGAGCTGTATACCGTATTTGCAGTGAACGGAAAAAGAGAGTGACCTGTTTATACAGCTACAGGAGCAGTATAGATAGATAGAGGCTCACGTTTCAAAACGTTTTTCCGACATTTCTGAAACTGGAACGGAGCGAAAACAGCGCGAAATGGGCGAAAACGCGCCTTTTGTCACACGCTTTTCGCTCCAATGCTTTCGGAAAGAAGATGTCATTCCCGTCATTTCCGAGCGTCTGAAGCAGCTTCCAAGACGCTTTCCCAAGGTGCCCGAGACGCCGCTCCGGAGCTCGCGCAGGTTCTTCGACGCTTTCCCAGGGTGACCGAGACGTGTTCTTTCAACGAGCAACGCGTTCCCTGGTGACAAAACGCTCTCTTACGTAAAAACCGCCCAAGTTTTTGCCGCTTTTTCCAAAGTGACCAAAGCGCTTCTCGCATTCACGCAGGTTTTTTTCGTTAAGGTTTTACGACCAAGCAGCACAAACGCCAAGAGGTTTTCGCGCGTCCAAGTTCAAAGATACAGTACCGTCACGTCACGCTCTGAGTGACACGCCTCCTCCGCAACGCTGCTGCACTCGTTCTCCGGCGAGGCGGTTATGAGCGCCATGACGACGCCGACGAACGGGCTCGGGCAGATGATGCCGGTCGCGCTCGGCCACGACGTGGTCGGCATGGGCGGCGGCCCCACTGGCGGCGGCGGCGGCCCGGGCGACCCGACGCAGTCGCTCAAGAAGAAGAAGCCCGGGCGCTCGCCGTCGCAGATCTGGACGCTGCTCACGGACGAGCCGAACCCGCAGCGCAAGAACGCCGCGTCCTGCAAGCATTGCAAGCAGCAGGTGCTCTACTACAAGAAGTCGGAGCAGGCGATCCGCCACTTGAAGAAATGCACGGTGTTCCAGAACAGCCAGCACCAGTACGCGTTTATCTCGCAGTTCCAGGACATCCTGCAGATGTACAACCAAAAGATCACGACCAAGATCCCGTCGAAGAAGCGACAGAAAACGTCGGCAGCGGCGGCCGCAGCAGCTGCAGCAGTGAGCAGCGCGTTGGACCAAGCGGCGGTGCACCACGCGCAGGCGATGAACCAGTTGGCGATGCAGCAGGGCATGCCCGACAGCCTCATGGATCCGACTGGCATGGGATTGAAAGACGACTCTGCGAAGGAGCTGAAGATCACTGGAAAGGACCGCAAGGGAAAAGGCGGAAGTGGTGGTGCGCTGTCAAAGAGCCAACACGAGCGAATGGAAGAGGCGATCGCGATGCACGCGTATGTGACGGGTATGGCGTTTGACGCAGTGGAGGAATGCCATTTGCAACGCGCGCTCGCGATTCTGCGACCAAACGTGAAGCTCCCAGACAAGAAGCGGCTGGAGGGCGACTTGCTGCGCCGGTGTTACGACAAGATGCACAAGCAAGTGTGGAATTACCTCACGGCAAGCTCCACGCGCGTGTGTATCAAGCGTGATGCGTGGTCGAGCATGAACCTGTACAACACCAGCAACCCCGAAGAGGTGTACGTGACGTACATGGCGGCGAACAACGAGAAGCGTTTCTTCCTCGAGTCCGAGAAGATTAACGACGACGGGCAGTACAACTCGATCTTGATCGCGCAGGATATCAAGCGCGTGATGGCTCCGATCGTCGGTTCAGTGAGCGGCGTGGTCACTGGCAGCACGGAATACCACGCCCGCGCGTGGGAGATGCTGAAAGCAGAATACCCGACCAAGTTTTTCTACGGATGCATCTCGCACGCGCTGCATCTTGCAATCATGGATATCTTTGGACCGGAGAAGTCGATTGAGAACGATCCGCGTCGAATGACGCCACAAGTGCCGATGGATTTCCCGTTCCAGGACTTGGTGGATTTTACGAACAACTGCAACGAGCTGCTCTCGTTCTTCAGCAGCTACCAGTATGCACCAAAGTTCAAGATGTTCGACGCGCAGACCTTGCAGACGATGAAGAGTTTTTCAACTGCGTCATCGACCATGCAGTGGGGCTCGCTTGCCGCGCGTTTCCGAGTACTGCTGCAAGCGGAAGACATCATTCAGTCGATTGTGACGGACCCTGATTTCATCGTCGGCGCGCCGATGAACCAGCGACCAACGCGTGACACGATCAAGAACTTTGTGATGAATTTGAACTGGAAGATCACGTTGGAGAAGGCAATCAGCATTCTGACACCGATTGAGCTGACGCTCTACAAGTTCCAAGACGACAAACCGATTTCGGAAGTGTATTTCGAGTCGAAACATTTGCTCACAGACTTCGACGCTGTCTTCGGTCTTTCCACCGTGGAGCTTGAGTATATCAAGAAGGTCGTGACCGAGCGATGGCAGTACGTGCTCAGCGAAGCGCACGGGTTGGCGTTCCTGTTGGATCCTCGGTACATCGGCAAGTCGATGACGCGTGAGTACCGTGAGCAGATCGAGGAACTGATCTTCAATTTCCCGGAGACGGACGCCGACCTTGGCGTGAACGAAGAGCGCAAGCGTGCTATCTCTGCCGAGTACACGGACTACGTGATCTACGCCAAGAACCAGCGCGCGAACCGCACATTCAAGTGGGAGATGCTGGAGAAGGGCAATCGATCGCCGCTGCAGTTCTGGATGACGGAGGCGGACGATTGGCCGCACCTCAAGTCGCTCGCGCTGACGCTCTTCTCGCTCGCTCCGTCCAGCGTTGCGTCGGAGAAAACGCTGTGCAAGTCGACGCTGCTGCAGTCGAGTCGTCGCAACAAGCTCGGCTTTGACGACATGCGCCGCTTGGCGTTCATCAGCATCAACGACACGCAGTTCACGGGGAACCGCGTGGGTGATTTTCAGAATGCGCTTCCTGATTTTAACATGGCCGACCCTGGTCTGTCACCCGAAGGGATGATGATGTGGATGATTTAGTGAATTGATTTGGATGTGTATGTGGACGAGCAGGTTGGAAAGGAAGGAAGGAAGGAAGACATCAATTATTGAAAGAAGATGGAAACATGGAAGGCTCTTTTTGTTCAAGTCCGAGGTGGGTTGAATCTGCTGTTTGCGTGGCTTGAGAATGGCAATCTGTGCTGCAAGCGGTTGCTTTGCGTGAAATCAATGATCCTGACACCGTATTGCATGATGACCCGAGATACGAACTCGTACCGAGATGGCGAAATCAAGGGGTCATACCCACACAAGAAAGGCTCTCTATGCATTGCTTCATGGACCATGGTTAATTGGTAGTCTCCGGTGTTTGTTATTTTGCTGCCAGCTAGTACGTTACAGATCGCTGCAGACGGATATCCTTGCAGGCTTCACAGATGCACCGACCGTCGACCACGGGACAGCTCAGCGCCTTCGTGTGGTACACCTCGCCCTTGTGGTAGTGGCAGAACTCTTGGTCGCACAGACAGCAGAAGTGCAGGATCCGGCGATCAAGTGTTGCCGTGAACGGCACTTTCTTCTTCTTCTCTGGGTCGCTGCAGATGTGACACTGGTTGCGCAGCACTTTCGCGTCTTTGATCGACCGGCGCGGCAGCAATCGGCCTTTGAGCTCTGGAACTGGCACCATGTACGTTGAACGGCTCGACTTCGTCACGAGTCCAAACTGGTTAGTCGCCTCGACCACGAATTTGTACGTCTCGCCATGCTTCAAGTGGCCCACCGAGACGCTTGTTGGGAGCGGGATCGTGAGCAGCTTCACCCACTTCACCTCTTCGGTCTTGCTTCGCGTCCAGCGAACACAGTAGCAAACTATCGGCACGCCGTTGTCGACAGGTTTATCCCACGACACCGAGACTGCCGCTTCTTCCAGCGATGTTTTAGAAGCGTCAACCTCGACTGTCACTCGCGTCGGCATGTTCGGTGGTAGGCGGCGCATCAGGCGCAGAACGTAGTTGGCATCTCCGTAGATGAAACCGCGAATAGGCAGCACGATGAAGAGCGTCAACGCAATCGCTTCGTCCAGCCACCACAGGTATGCCTTGAGCACGCTGAAGAGAGTGTCAGGTATGTGATCTTCGTCGCTCGATGATGCGTTCGAGCTTATCTTTGCGTCCAATACGCCACCACTGACACCGGAAGGCAGCACAGCGTTCGCTGGCAAATGAGACGATGCGCGGGATACAGGACTACCTTCGCAGCGAATGAACTCGTGCGAGCTTCTTCCGTACGAGTTCCACGTCGCCAGCCGGTACACCACATGCAGCCCAGCGTCGACGACATCGATGAACTCGGTATCTGGACCCGAGTACACCAAATTCCACGTTGACTCGCCGGGGCTTCGTCGCTGCAACTGGAACCGCAGCGGGGTACTCTCTGCTGGGATCCACGCGACGTGGAGCAGCTTCTTCTGCGTCAGTACGTCTTCCACGGCAGCCATCGGCTCGGCATTGCAGACGGCCGAGACAACCTGCGCTGGTCGCTTGCCCATGCCCAAGTACTTCATCTTCAGAAACATCGCGAGCTGCTGGCGATGCAAATGGTGCTCAATGCCGATTTCCTGCAACCGTTTGCCTTCGTTCGCCATCAGCAGCGGAAAAGTGTACCCCGAGATCGAGTGGCGGCGGAAAATGTCCGCGTACTGCGGCAACTGCACCGAGAACGCGACCCAGTCGGCCACTTCGTTGACCGTCATCTCGGCGCCGACAGCCTCCCAGCGCTCGTCGAGCTCTTTGAGCGAAATGACAGAGTCGTGGTCGCGATCGAGCTTCTGGAACGCATTCATGACGTCTTTGTCGTCTCGAGCCATCTACACAGAGCAAAATACATGCACACACGAGTTAGCATAGATCAACAGATGATCAACACAGCAAAACGCTATGGCATGATACGCACCGTCTTGATCTCTTTCGTGTCGATGCTGCCGCTTTCGTCCGTGTCGAAGAACTGATGCAGGTTGTCCTTGATCTGCTGGATCTCACTCGAGCCAACGTGGCCGTCGTGGTCGAAATCCGCAAGCAAACTCTCTAAGCATAATGACAGAGCAACAGCATCTTGTAGTGAGCACGACGAAGACCTTGTAGTGTAATACTAGCGCTCTTCATCCAAGACACACGCCTCACGTACCGACTTCCAGCTTCTTTCGGCGCTGTCGCACGCTTGCCTTCTCTTCTTCTTCGAGCATCTCGAGCGTCTCGGCTGCGGATCCGTCCACCTTCACCTCTACTTCAATCGCATCGCTCGACCCTACAAATACATCAGCCGCAGCATTAACACATACAACACACACACACATTCACATTACCGTGTACGACAGCCAACAGTGCGACTGTTCGACGCCATCCGCACCTTGTCGGCGGTTCTTCGTCGCGTCTTCTAGAACGCCACGGGCATCGACAGTTTGCACGAGCAGCAGCAGCGCAACGACAGCAAAGCACAGCAGCACAGCCACGGGCGACATGGAGTGAGTCTTCTTCGCAGCGTGTGCATCGCTGCGGTCGCCAGCCCTGCGCGTGGACTGCGGCCGCGGAGGCGACGGGAGCAGCGTCCTACCCGAGCATCCACGAAGTGCTCGCATGTTGCTCGTCGTCAATCTTCAGAACTGATTTCGGATTCTTGATGTGTGGACTCGCATGACTCTCTAATTGCATAAACGATGATTTTGCGGAAGGATTTGTGAGGTTTTGCTATTCAAGAATCTCATAATTACATATATCTGATAAATTGCATGTTTATAAAATGATGGCTGGTTCGCGACTGGATTGCCACTCAGCGGGGGATAATCTTTCAAAGTAATTACGGTGGCAAAAAAGAAAGGAACTCACAAAACACAGGCCTTCAAATGGAGCCTGTGCTCCTCCGCGTGCGAGAATGGTGATTATCAACTATGTGCCACTGAGAATGATGATGCACTCTGTCTGAAAAGCTCTCTCTCTCTCTCTCTCTCTCTCTCTCTCTCTCTCTCCCATTTGTAGTCTCCCAAGGACTCGAACCACTTGAGACTGCAAAGAGTGAAGTGAATGGCATGAAGTGCGCCATTTGCACGGTATCCTCTGCGCAGTTCAATGGTGACGTGGCAGAATGGCTACATTTTTGTGTTGATTTTCAGCCAGCCATCCATCCACCTCAGTGTGTGGGGTATTGATTTGCAAGCGATCTTTCTCACTCAGCACTGACTCTAACTCGAACGCTATTGCTTCTACTACTGCTTGAGCATCTGCTGCTGCGTGTACTCCCACAACAGAATCGCGCCGCTCACGTGCACGTTGAGCGAGCGGATGAGTCCGAACTGCGGGATCTCCACGCAGACGTCCACCATTTGTAGCACGTCCACGGGTACGCCCTCCTTCTCCTTGCCCAGCACGATCACGATCTTCTCGGGGAACTGGAACGACGACAGACACACGCTGGACGACGTCTGCTCGAGCGCCACGATCGTGTACCCTTCGCTCTTCCACTTCTGCAGCGCGCGGACGAGCTCGCCCTGGTCCGGTCGCACCTGCTCGATCGGCATCCACTTGCTCGCCGTCACACTGATCACCGAGAACGTCTCGTCCTCGCACACGCGCAGGTTGGGCACGATGAGCTTCTGCACGTTGAAGATCTCGCACGTGCGCGCGAGACCGGCGAGGTTGGGTGTCTTGTCCACGAGACTCGCGCACAGGATTGCCGGCTGGCGGCGTCTGTTGCGCACATTGACGTCTACGATCTCGCCGCGCTCCTGCATCGCCACGGGCAGCACACTCTCGTCCAGCAGGATGGCGCTCGTGTCGATCTTGCGCTGCACATTCAGGTTCGTCATCGCTGGCTGTGAGACCGTAGCAGTAGCAGCGGCTGTGGAAGCAGCGACGGTAGCCGCTCGTCCAGGAGTGTCTTCGACAAAGTTCTCGCGCTGGAACTGCGCGTGCAGCTCGTTCATCGCGTCCTTGAACTGCGCGCTAAAGAGTAGCACGTCGTCCGACGGGAAGAGTTCCAGGAACTCGTTCACCGCGGCCGACGACAATACGCCCAGCAGCGAGCACTCGAACTCCGGCCGGAACTTGGTCATCTGATTCAGCTGCCGCCGGTGCATGCGCTTGCACTCCTTGTTCTGGCTCAGGAACGACGCCGTCTGCCGGAGGAACTGCAGGTTCTTTGGGTTCTTTGCGTCATTCTGTTGCTGCTGCTGGTGGTGGTGGTGTTCGTGCTGGTGCAGGTACCGCGGCAGCACGATCGCGAGCATGAACTGCACGAGGATGCGCGTGTGGCCGTGCGACGAGTTGAGCCATGGGAGCATGGACTCCACCAGCAGCGTGCAGAGCTCGTGGTCGCTCGCGAGCTGCGCGTCCAGGCGGTTGTAGACCGCGTAGCCCGCGACCAGGAGCAGTGACGCGCCGACCTGCGGCATCAGGTTGTAGTTCTCCATGAGCGGCACCATGTACTTCCTGATCGTGACGTTTGGAAAGCGCAGCAGCAGGCGCATCGCGAAGATCTCCATGTAGTAGCGCATGGCCGGCAAGTGCGGGGACACGAACGCGCGCCAGACCAGGTCGTTCACCGTGTCGACCATGTCGGCGCTCACGTGCTTGCTGAGCACACAGAGCGCCTGCCAGCAGCGGATTTTCTTGCCAAAGCCGTCGCTGTTGAGCATGTGCTGCTTCTTCCACTCCTCCGTCAGATTGAGCTCCAGCAGGCGTACGATGAGCTGCTGAAGCAGCTGCTGCTCGTCCGAATCCTTCACTGCAGTGTCCACGCTCATTTCGTCCAGCAGCGACAGGATCACGAGGCGCACGAACTTGTTCTTGGCCAACAGTCCGCTGGTTCCAGGCGGAGCACCACCGGTAGTATTGTCATCACTGCCGCTGCTCGTCAACTGCTCTTTCTCGTCGATCACCGGCTCCTTGTAGAGCAGCAACGCAACGATCTCGTCCACAAACCAGAGCGCAGCGTACGGCATCGCACGCCACACCTGGTTCAACCGGCAGGTCAGGTGGAAGATCACGTTCGGACGATGCACTTGGCCGAACCGCATGAACCGGCCGAACCAGCGCTTCATGGTCGCGTTCTCGCCGCTGCTCAGCTCCGGTGACAACAAAAACGCTGGCTGGAAGAGGCAGTAGACGACTGCGCGCGTCAGGATGTCGGGCTTCGCCTTGCACTCGCTGTACTCGCCCCACACCAAGTGGTACAAATTGTCGAGGCGCTCGTCCCGGTCCTCGACGTTCACAAACGTGGACGCGAGCTGCGCGAGTGCGAGTGAGAGCACCTGCACCATCTCGTAGAGCACGAGCGGGTCAGCGCCTGCCGCTGGGAGCGCGTCGAGGCATGCAATGAAGACACGGTGGAGCAGTTCTGTTGGCACATAGGACGACGCGAGTAGCACGTTGTGCATCAGCGTCCACTTGCACACAAAGTACTGGACGTTGCAGCGCGCGTAGTGCTTGCTACCGCTGTCCATGCTCGCGTTGAGTTGCGCAGAGAGAAGCAGCGGGAGCATGGTGTGGCCCTGAAGAGCCTGCAGCGAGTCCAGCGCCTTGGATCTGCTCGACACGATCGACAGATAACGAATCGCGAGCGTCTGCTCACTGGCGTTCACGTGAGCCGACATCGTGGGGGAGATCACACTCTTGAGCGATTCGCAGATGACGTCCAACTCGTCCATCGCGCGGAGATCGCCGTCCTGCTCCATCTTGTAGACGGCCATTTGCGCCACGACCAGCGCAGTGGCTGCCAACAAGTCAACCTTGTCTTCCTTCTCACTGGCCTCATCGAGCGCGTTTTCGAACTGTTCCTGGCTCGTTTCGTTTCCTTCTTCATCGCCCTTTGTCAGGCGACTTTGGATCCATCGCTTCGACGCGTGCACGCCAATCTCGAAGAGTGACCTGTAACTAAACACAGACAATGGTGGCCTCTCCACGCCACCAGCAGCTCCATAGAAGTTACGCGGCTTGAACGAGAACACCAAGTGTGCGCGAATGCCTTTATGGCTTGTTAGCTGCATCACCTGCTCGACCTCTTCCTCGAATTTGCCAACCAGATGCAGCAGCTTGAGACTGTCAACGTCATCATCAGGAAGATGCGTGTTGACAAGCTGAGCGAGTGGCGTCTGGAGCGCAACCGCAACGGGCGAATTCAAGTTCCCATCAGCAGCAGTCTCTGTGACGTCAGCAGCGAAAAGCAGCAGGCGACTGAGATGCGCGGTGCCGAGCACTTTGGCGCTGTTGGTGTGATCGTTCTCTTGCGCCTTGCTCAAGTAGTGCGCCAGTGCAGCTTCCATCGACGCCATGAAGATCCCCACGATTTTGGCATCTTGTTCCTTTGGCTGCTGCGGTCGCAGCCACTGGTGAATGGCGCGAAACGTGCTCCCATCCACTCCGATCACGTTGTTCAGCGGCAGCACCAGCAAAATACTCGCGAGAGAGTACAGCGAGTGCGTCGAGATGTCCGTGAACCCGCCCGTAAGCGCGTTCACAAGCGAGCGCGTGATCTTGACACGGATCGACTGCGGGAACGAGCGCATGACGCGGAACTCCATGATCATGCGCAGTCTCTCAATGGCGTCTTCGTCCAGCAGGTCCTCCGTGGCGACTGCGGATTCTTGCACCGCAATCTGCAGACTTGCGTTGCAAAATACCTCGAGCATACTGAGCAGCGCTTCAGGGGAGTGGCCCGTAGCGCCACGTCCAAAGATGGCTTCATGGACGGCCTCGACAAAGCTCTTCATCAAGCCACCGCTAGGCGACGAGGCCATGGCATTGCTGGTCTTCTTTCCCCATTTGAGCTGGAACGCCAAGTACCCGGACAAGAACTCGGAGATCACCTTCTGGAACGCCTCTTTCGTCGAGCTCTTGTACATCTGCGGGTCGTTGAACGCGCGCAGCAGGTGCTCAAACACGAATGACCGGAAGCTCGCACTGCACGCGAAGGACGAGTTCGCATCAATGCTCACGACGGTGCTCTTGCCCTGGCTTTGACGCTTCTGAATCTGTTCCTCCATGGCGCACCACTGGTTCAAACAGGTCTCCATGAACGTCGACATGAACATGCGTCGCACGATCGGGTTCTCGTGGCAGAAGACGCGGATCAGCAGCGACTGGACCCAGTCAAAGGAGAACTTGACCGGCCACGACGGCGGATCAACTGGTTCTGTATCAGTACCAGTCGAAGACTGGTCACCATCATCCTCGCGCAGCACCACGAGCGAGGACTCGATCAGGAACGTGACCTGGGGCCACACTTGCTCGAGCAGATGCTGCTGCTGGTGCATCTGGATCACCTCGGACGCCGTGATGAAGCTCTGCCAGGTCTCGAGCGCTCGTGCTGAAGTGTTCTTGGACTTAGTGGTGGAGGTGGTGGTGGTCCCTTCTGCCTGAAGCGCGTAGTGCGTGAACGCAATGTTGAGCAGGTACATGCCCTGCTTGCGCAGCAACGGATCGACATTCGCGAGCGAGAACGCGACGATCTCCTGCAGCCCGCTCTCGCGCATGAGCTCCGGGTCACTCGGCAGCACCAAGCAGAGCAGGTACATGAGGTTCGCGATGCTCTTGCTTCGGTCGTGCTTGACGACGCGCCAGGCGTCGACGGCGATGGTCGTCAGCTCCTGCGCCATCACTGGCGCAATGCGCAGCAGCACCGGCACGAGCTGGATCGCCACTGCGCGCAGAAACAGCGGTGACTTGTCGAAATGCGCGATCGCGTGCGTGCAGATGTGCTTGGTCTGGGCGGCGATGATGTCAGTAGATGATGAATACGAGAGCTCTCCGCCATCGAGGAGCAACTGCAGCACGCCACACAGCGAACCAAAGCTCACAGCCTGCTCTTCAACTACGCCAGTCGACTCGCTAACGTGTTGCTCCGCACTCTCTGCCGATGGCGATGACGCTGATGATGCTGACGGGTCGTCCACGAGAATCGAGTGCACCTGCGATGCGAGCTTCTCGGCCATAGCAGCGCCACTCACGCCCACAATTTGCTTGAGCATTGACAGCGCAACCGCATGCACGCGCGCATATCGCTGGTGGCGCAAGAGCGACAGCAGCAGCTCATCTACGACCCGATCCCATTGCGCAGCTGGCACTGATGATGATGATGATACCAGCGTACCAGAGAGAACGCGCTTGTTCTCGAGAAACTGCGCCAGGAGCTTCGCGATCACGACCAGCGAGAAGTGGAACTGCTGCGCATCTTCCACGAACTTGTCCTGCAGCGGCAGCAGCAGCGTCAGCACGTCTTCTTCACTGCTGCTCGCAGTGAACAATTGCTGGAGCTGCTCGTCGCTCAGCGCCGCCGCCAACCCCATCGCGACGAGCTCGTACTGCGCCTCTTCGTCGGCGCTGCGCTGTGCATCGCCACTCACCGCTGCTGCTGCTGGTGTTACTGAAGGCTGCTGCACAGAGCGCTGGCGCCAGCGGCCCCACGCGGTCGCGAGCTGCGCGGCAACGAGCACTGTCGTGGTGGTCGTCGTCAGAGAGCCATTCGCCGCCATGAATGCAATGCTGCACTTTTGGAAATGAACAATTGATTGTATCACAGCCATTACCGATGTTTCCTCTCTTTAATTGGCTAATAAAGAGGGTATTTTAGGAATTGGGCATGTTTTATTGGCTGTAAATGGCTGATGGCTCCCATTTTCCAGCCACTTCGTCCAGCCACTGGAACGACACACACCCACTCCCACATACACACACACACGAAGAGCTCAATCAATACCAAGAGCATTCAAACTCAAGCCGACTGCTAATTCAGCAGCCCACTCGTCCGTCCGTTCGTCTATCTCTCTGCAAGCCGCCGCCGCCTAACGCCATGCACTTCTGCCCTTCCTGCGGCAACATCCTGCTCGTTGAGCCTGACGTGCGTCCATTCTCTGTCTCTTGTTAGCAGAGCCGCTCGCACTTTGGCACGCGAGGAAATGAGCGAGCACCAGCGAGGCAGCATTGACTAACTCACACTGTTGTTGTTGTTGTTATATGTGTGCATGTGTTTTTTGCAGGCGGACGGCATGCGCTTCTTCTGCCAGACGTGCCCATACCTGTTCCAGATCAACGAGAAGGTCGAGAAGAAAGTGCCGCTGCAGCGCAAGCAGGTGGACGACGTGCTCGGCGGCGACGAAGCCTGGGAGAACGTCGACCAGACCGAGAGTGCGTCCATACATTGATTGCTCTTGCTCTGTCTTCATGTGTACTGCTTGCATACTAACGTCCGTCATGCGTTCGCTATTGATGCTCTTCTTCATATCCAATAGCGCGCTGTCCGCACTGCGAGCACACGAAGGCGTACTTCATGCAGATCCAGATCCGCTCGGCCGACGAGCCCAGCACCACGTTCTACAAGTGCGTCCAGTGCAAGAAGCAGTGGAACGACAAATAAGAACGCCACACGATCAACCACACACACACACCTAATAGAGCCATCGACTGCATGCACTTGCATTTATCTCCAAAAGGCCACACAGCTGACTGACTCTGTATTAATGTAGCTCTATCATTCTCTCTCTCAGTTGCTGTTGTGCGCCTGGCCGGGGCGTCGCTGGTAGCGCCGGCAGTTGTCGCACGTGCCCTTGCAGTCGTCGCGGTTGAACGTCTGGCCAAAGTACGATACCAGTAACTTGCGGCGGCAGCTCGTGTTGTCCTCGCAGTACTCGGCCATGGCCGCGAGCTTCTCCATGTGCACGGCGCGCGTCTTGGCGGTCATGCCCTTCGACGGCATGTACAGGATCGAGCGCATCTTGGAGATATCGCGGCTCGAGTAGAACAGCGTGCACTGCGAGGGCTTGCCGTCTCGCCCCGCTCGCCCGGCCTCCTGGTAGTACCCTTCCATGGACTTGGCGACCGAGTAGTGGATCACGTAGCGCACGTCCGCCTTGTTGATGCCCATGCCGTAGGCGATCGTGGCGCACACGACACTCACTTGGCCGTTTTGCCACGCCTCCTGCACCATCTGGCGGTCCGTGTTCGACTGACCCGCGTGGTAGAAATCCGCACGCACGCCGTGGTCGAAGAGGTAGTTCGCCACGTCCTCGCACTCCTGCTTGGTCATGCAGTACACGATCCCCACGGCGTCTTGCTTGAAGGACGTCGCGATGAGGTTGCGCAGCGCCTCGAGCGCCTTGATCTCCTGCAGCGGCTTGTCGATCACCTCGAAGCTCAGGTTCGGCCGGTTGAAGTTCATCGAGAAGACGAGCCCCTTGGTGATTTTGAGCGATTTCTGCACGCCCTGGATCACTTTCGGCGGTGCGGTCGCAGTGAGCGCCATGAGTGGGACGTCCGGGAAGCGCGTCTTGAGCAGACCGAGCTTCATGTAGTCGGGGCGGAAGTCGTGTCCCCACTGGCTCACGCAATGTGCCTCGTCGATCACGAACCGCGCGAGCATTCCCTAATGACAACAACGAATGCATGGCAGACAATGGTCAGTGTGCCATGATTCATCCTTCCCTCGCAAAACACCAGATCCACGTACATTTTGATGCAGAATCTCGAGCAATTCGATCATCTCCGCCGAGTTGCTGAGCTTTTCGGGCGTCACGTAGAGCAGCTTGAGCGACGGCCGCTTGCGCTTGAGCTCCTGCGTGATCGCGCGCCGCAGCGTGATCCCCGTCTGGCTCGAGAGGTACCCGGCGGGGATCCCGCACTGCGAGTTGCGGATCAGCGCCGTGACTTGATCCTGGATGAGTGAGAGCAGTGGGGACACGACGATCGTCACGCCCGGGGTGAGCACTGCAGGAAGCTGGTTGATACGTGACAAATACCACAGTGAGGCAGTGAGTACCGGTGCTCAGTTCCTAGTGAGTATGTGAGATAAAACAATAGAAAACGGCATTACCTGGTAGCAGAGACTCTTGCCACCGCCCGTGGGCATGAGCACGAACACGTCCTGCTTGCGCATCGTGGCCTCGATCACCTGGCGCTGGTTCTGGCGGAAGCCGTCGTTGCCGAAGATCGCCTTGTTTGCGCGGTCCAGCAGGTCTTTCGCTAGCGTTCCAGCCGATGCGGACGATACTCTATTGCTGAAGAAATTGTTTACTCCGCTGTCTGATTGAGGTTGGCGTGATCTGCTGTTGTTGCTGCTGATGGTGTGTGCTGTTGATGTATCCGCTACCGAATAACGATGCTGCTGCTGTTCATTCGGCCGCATGCGCTTCCTTGACGACCAGTCAGGACTCTGGTTGTCCGCTATGTTAGCCGTGTGGGAGATACTTGGCCCTGCCGCCATTGGTGCTGCCTGTGAATTGCGCCTTCGGTGTCGGCTCCCCGGCGCGCCTGAATCAGCAGCAGCAACGGGTCGCGACTGCTGAATCAGATCCAGCGCCGTCGTCACGGGTGGCATTGTCGTCGCCTTTGCTGCAGCTACAGATGCGCTATATGCGTTCTCCTTCTCTTGGCCCTCCTCTGGTACAAAGTCAGCGTCTGCGTCGTTGTCAAAATCTTCAAAGTCGTCCTCGTCGTCCTCGTCCTCGTAGAACGCGCGCCGCTTGATTTTGCTGCTTCCGCCACTCGCCCGCGTCGCGCGTCGCTTTCTACCAACAGCACCAGTAGAAGACGCGCCAGCAGTGCCAGCGGTGTCGACCGTGAGGTCGATCTCTTCGGGCATCGCCGGGTTCGCCTTGAGCACCTGCGCGGCCGTCTGGAAGTGCGTCGAAATGGGAACGAAGGAGGCGCCTTTGCGCGCTGTCGCCATCGCTTGGATGCTTCTAACGATTAACAGGTAGAGCTGGGCCGTGGCAGAGCGACTGGCGTGTGCACAGATATATGTGGCTCGCACAGGTATATGGAGCTAGAGAAAGCCGTCGAATGAAGCGCGTCGAAGCCGTCCGCTGCTCTCTTCTGGTATTGTCTGTCGTTTTTGGCAATTGTGCGCCTCCTCTGGCGCACTTTCTTGATTGAGCTTTGAGAGAGCGCGCCAAAATGGTTCATACCAGTTTCTATTGGTTGAAATATGGATATGGGCAACTTTTATTGGTTAAAATGCTAAAACGATTGAATTGAGAAGGACTGGGAAGGGCTGATTGATTGATTGATGACTAGCAAAGTGATACAAACAGCAAAGCATCATGGCGGACGAGCACTCGTACGATAGCTGGGGCAGCGCGAGCGAGCGCTTCGCCGATGGCTCCATCTGCATTGGCATCGACCTGGGCACCACCAACTCCTGTATGTGCACCCTGCACTACCACTGCCGCTGTCGCTATTGCGTCTATTGACATTCTGTTTGCTGCTCTTCTGCATGCTTGTCGACCAGGCATCGGCATGTGGCACGTGGAGCGCAACCACGTCAAGATCCTCAAGAACGCCGAGGATCGCAAGCGCACGACACCGTCGGTCGTGCGCTTCAACCCGGAGAGCGAGCACCAGTACGAGGTCGGTCACGGTGCGATCGCCCAGGAGACCGCACCGGTGGGCAACACGATCCGCTCGATCAAGCGGCTCATGGGACAAAAGTACGGACACAACTCGCTGTTCAGCCTTCCCTGGTCGTTAATGCCATAGTGAAGACAGTGATGCTAATGACCACTTACTGTGTGCCTTTATGTCTCTACAGATACACTAGCAAGGCGGTGGAGGTGGCCAAGTCGTTCGGCACGTACAAGATCGCGGCCACGAAGCAGGGCAGCGCCGCGGTGCAAGTCGTGCGCGCGCAGAAGCTCGTGACCGTGGAGCCGGAGGAGGTCTCGGCGTGCATCCTCTCGGACCTCAAAGCGTCCGCAGAGGCGTATTTCGACAACAAGCGCATCGACAACGTCGTGATCACCGTGCCGGCGTACTTTAACGACTCACAGCGCAAGGCGACGATCACGAGTGCGTCCATGGCGGGCTTCAAGGCGATCCGCCTGATGAACGAGCCCACGGCCGCGGCGATGGCCTACGGACTGTTCGTCGCCGGCACCAAGATGGTGGTCGTGTTTGACTTTGGCGGTGGCACCCTCGACGTGTCGCTCATGAGCATCCAGGACGGCCGGTTCGAAGTGCTCGGCATCGGCGGCGACACGAATCTCGGCGGCGAGGACCTCAACAACGTGATCACGGACCACCTGATCGAGCTCTTGCACAAGCACCACGACGTCCCGCGCGCCAAGCTCTCGATGACCGACATGATCCAGCTGAAGACCCAGGCCGAGCAGGCGAAGATCGCGCTCTCGAGCGACGACAGCGCCGAGATCGAGCTGCGCGACGTCGCGGACGTGCCAAAGTTCAAGTACACGCTGACTCGCCACAAGTTCGAGCAGCTCGGCGAGTCCATCTGGAAAAAGTATGCCGTGCACTCTAGACTCTGGATTGTATTAATGTGCTGTTGTGCTGCTGTTGCTGATCATCTCTTTGCTTCCTTGTTCTAATACGTTGAAACAGGTGCCTTCGCATTGTCAGCAGCGTGCTGAAAGAAGCAGAGGTTGAGATCGCGGATGTTGACGAAGTGGTGATGGTGGGCGGCTCCACGCGCATCCCGATCCTGCGCACCAAGATCTCCGAGTTCTTTGATGGGAAGGTGAGAGTTTGCCTCCTTCAAACTGGCGTGAGCGAGGTCTTCAGACTGGACTTGCCGTGCTAATGGCGTTGCTTGTGCTCATGCTCCTACAGGAACTCTGCATGTCTGTGAACGCCGACGAAGTGGTGTGCGAAGGTGCGGCGATCCAGGCGGCGATCCTGAGCGGCATGGACCGCCGCGTGTTCCGCGACGTGCTCATGATGGACGTGATCCCGCTGCCAATCGGACTCGAGACCCACGATGGCACCATGGAAGTGATCATCCCGAAGAACTCGCGCATCCCCGTGTCGCTCACCAAGTACTTCCAGACGTTCGAGGACAACCAGCGCGGACTCACGGTCGAGGTGTACGAGGGCGAGCAGGAGGTTGCGAAGGAGAACGACCACATCTGCTACTTCAACTTCGTGCTGCCTCGCGACAAGATCGGCCGGGCGGGCGAGTTCGCGCACCCGGTGACGTTCACCATGAACGCGAGCGGCGTGCTGCAGGTGCAGGCCGGGATCCACCACGACTCGGAGGAGAAGCCCATGTCCAAGACCGCGATCTACCTCATGGTCGCGTACATCGTGTCGCTCTTCGCGTTCTACGTGTTCTTCCGGATCTACTTTGCGCCAGAGAGGGACGTGACCCTCTCCACCTAGACGGTATGTCTTGCAGTGCATTAAACTTTCGCGAAAACTGATAATAGAGAAGAGTATGCGTACGATTTTGTGGGATAACGAAAGCGGTTCAAGGGTGGGTGGGTCGAGGGTTTTCGCATTTCCGGAACGTCTCACACTCGCCCTGTTCGCACGCGCTGCATCTGCTGCTGCTGGTGCTGAACTCATCGACCAGGTACACGTTGTAGCTCGCCTTCCGAAACATCGTCCTAAAGTCCTTGACCTTGACGGGCTAGTTGAATCTGCGGTGCCGCCTCTGGCTCTAGTCCTGATCGCGACTGCTATATCGTGTCTGCTCCGCTTCCGAACAGCTTGCTTCTCGAACCGCTTCAGGAACCGAGCTGCTTGCGTTATCTGGCGACGCATGTAGCCCCCCAGCTTCAGCTTCCGGAAGATGTACTGGTTGTACGCTCGACTCAGACGCCTGTTCACCTCGTTCTTTTTCTTCACGTAGGCTTGGAAGTGCTCAAAGTCGGTCGTCTTCCTGTTGTAGGCCCTCAGCTCCGCCTCCCATTCGACGACGCGCTTGCCGTCGATCACCTCCTGCTTGCGTTCCTGTACATAGTCCCGGTACTTCTTCGCCTTCGTCTCTCTGCGGTGCATGTCCTGAGTGCAGCGGAACCTTGTCTGATCCTTGGTGTCTCCATCGACGCAGTATAACAGGTCGCTCATGTTGAGGTCGATCGCGACGACCGTCTTGTTCTTCAGAGGTTCGTAGTCGACAACCTCGTCGATGCACGTCTCGCTTTTCCAGTCTTCGTGTAGATCATCCGCTCGCCGAAAAGAGCCTCTCGCTTCAGAGGGATGCTGCAACCAACGCCATCCGTAACAATCTGGTGGTCGAACGTGTAGCCCTTCGCGTGAAAGCACTCCATGTTGGTCTTGAAGAAGATACCCTAGGAGCCCTCTTTGCGGTCGTCGAGGTCGTCCCCTTTTGGAGCGCGTGGATCATGATGCTGTTGGTCCGTAGTGCGGCATCGGTTAGCTTCTCCATGACGAGATAGTTCTTGACGACGCTCTTGAGACTCGTCTTGACGTTGCGATAGGTCGGTTTCGGCGGTGGCTCCTTCATGCTCCCCAAGCGCGTTCGCTTCGCATGAGCTGTGGACGAGTTTTGCAACGCAATTGAAACCACGTTTTGTATTTCCGACAAATCAATCCAGATACCGCTAGAATCCGAAGGCGCAAATCCCTATTTTAGGCATTTTGCAGATGAACCAGCAGCAACCGAAAAATGTACACCAAACGCAGCCACATTTCAAACAAGAGCAGAGCAATCATGGCGGAAGCGCTCTACTACCTGAGCGAAGAGCTGGCGTGGGCGCCCACGAGCGCGCCGCGTGGGCAGCTGGTGTTCATCAGCGACGCCGTCGAGAGCAGCGGCTCGTTTCTCGTGCAGCACTTCGTCGCGCTCTTCCTCAAAGCAGGTGCGTGGCGCGCAATCCTGATTATTTGAGAGCACTGACACTCATTTGCAGCTGTACCAATGGCCAGCAATGCATTCACGTGATGTTACACGCCCATGGTGCTGCTGCTATTGGATCTGGTTATGTGGATGTGTGGGCTCATGTTCTTCCATGTACGTGGCCATTTGCGAATACCAATATTGCTGTTGTGCATTTGCTGTAGGCCACCGCGTGTGCTTTGCGAACTTTGCCAACTCGAGAGAGCATTACGCTGCGATTGGCCGCAAACTCGTACGTAGTCATGGCGTGTGGTAGTCAGAACCGCAGTGCATGTGCATCTATAATATCAGCCACTCTGTGTGAATGTATATATGTACACAGGGCGTGAACTTTGCGAGCATGGAAGCCAAGGCGTCGCTCCAGGTGATCGACTGCTTCGCGTCGTCATCTTCGTCTCCGTTCTCATCACTGCTGGAGCTCTTCTACGCCATCGCCAAGTTTAGCAGTCAGCCTAGCGACCAAAACGAGAGCCAGGACCAAGCGCCTGTGTCCATTGTGATCGACGACCTGAGCGCGCTCAAGTGGCAGTTTGGCGCCGACCAGGTGCTCGCGTTCGTGCGCTGCTGCAAGACGCTCACACACGCCAGCAACGGTCGCGTGAACATCGTGGTGCTCAGCCACGCCGACACTGAGCCCATTTCTTCAGTGACCGCATCCTCACCATCATCACTCAAGTCCCTGGTACGTGGATGAAAAACTAACTAATTCCCATGGGTTTTGCTTCCAGTATAGTTTGCTGATGTTCATGCACTTGCTCAACTGTGTGGGTTTGTACAATAGAACCCGACGCTGCTCGAGATCGCGACCGTCGTGTTCACAGTCGCGCCGCTGCCGAGCGGATACAGCAAAGACGTCCACGGAACGGTAAGCTCAGCTCCCATGCCCATACCTCTTCGTTCTCAGTCTCTCGATTGGGGTTCAAAGAATGCCCAGCCAGCCACATATTGACTACGACAACTAATGGTTGCTGGTGTGTGTGTGTATTCGTAATGTGTATGGAAACAGCTCACTGTCCAGAGACAAAGCAGCGGTCTCGAGCCCCTGCGCGCGCCGGTTACGCTCTCCTACAAGCTCCTGGAGAACACGGTCCGCTGCTTTCGAAGTGGCGGCGATGCCTTACGCAGCATTTAGACCCTGTAGAGAAAAGAAGTGCGCGGATCTATTACAAATTATGATCGATTGATCGCATTTTGTCTCCTTCATATTAATAGCAAAGAAGGCTGTCATTCATTATTAGGACTTTGGTTCTTTCGGCTCGTGTGTTGGTACTCACTTCCTTTTGTCTCCTACTTAGACTGAGGGACACGGCGGTGATGACATCGTCTGTGATCCCTGTCAAGTTGCGCGGCGAAGTGTACCATGTGCTCATGGAGATCAGTCGCGGCGCGTATGGCAATGTAAGTCTCTTTTTTACGAAGCAGTGGCTGACTCTACTTGTTGCTCTCTCTGGTGCGAACTTGATGCTTGGAGGTTTGGAATCTCTCTCTCTCAATACCGTTAGGTGTTCCTGCGCGGACGGAAAGCCGACGGTGCCAAGCTCTGTCTGAAAGAAGTCGAGTTCGGACTTCTCTCAGCTGTAGAACGGTGAGCTGCTCCTCTAACATTCCTCAAGCATATCATAGCTGACCTTGAGCTGTTTACAATCGATAGAGAGCCACTAAACAAATGGCTTCTCTTCGTCAACCTCCTGATATCTTAGGAACGGATGCCTCGTGGAAGTCGAGCTTTACCTGCCCTTGTCGAAATACCCTCACATTGTGGACTTCCACGAAGCCTTTTGGGAAATCCTAGACGAGACGCTGCTGATCGTACTCGAATACGGAGACGCAGGTGACTTGGAAGGGTTCATCCAGTCGCATCACCGCGAAGAGTCGAATGAGCAAGCTGCCTTGCAGATCTTCCAGCAGGTACATTGATTGATATCCAAGGTATACTCAACTCCCAAGCCTCGAACTAAGGCCTCTTTGGCATGTGATAAGCAGATCGCAATGGGCGTGCAATTCCTGCACCGTCACCACATTCTGCACCGCGATCTCAAGGCAAAGAACGTCTTCCTGTCCCAGGACGGACGCGCCGTGATCGGAGACTTTGGGACCTCCAAGACGCTCGCGAGCGCCTCGGGACTCGGCTCCACCGTCGTCGGCTCGCCGTTGTATCTGAGTCCCGAGATCCTGGAGGGCGAGTCGCACAGCTTTGTGACTGATGTTTGGTCGTCCGGTTGCATTTTGTACGAGCTGCTCACGTGGACGTCGCCATTCACTGCGCCGTCGTACCCTGCCGTGGTCTTCAAGGTCACGCAGGGAAACTACGAGCCGCTGGGCGAACGCAAGATCTCGCAAGGTGTACGTGAGCTCGTCACGCGAATGCTCGAGAAGGGCCAGCACAAGCGTCCAACGATTGAGGACATTCTCGAGTTGGACGTTTTCCAGCGGCAAGGAGACGACGGATTTCAGAAGTATACCAGGGACAGTGTGACTGCGACAGATTCGGAGGTTCTGCCGCCGCCAGTGGCTGCTTCACCTCTGGTTTTCCCAGCCGAGCTTTGTGATTCTGGCGCGTTCGCCAGTCCAACGCCAATGCTTTTTCCTCCACCAGAACCAGTCGAAGCAGTGGATGTTCCGCCAGCACCGCCAGTTGACTTCGAGAAGCCAATCTCAGCCAATCGAGCCAAGACAGCAACACTGTCAGCTGTCGCAGTGCTTCCAACGCCACGAGCCAAAGTCGCTCATGTGAATATGCTTACTATTGCACTGGTCATCGCGTCATGATGGTACGATTCGCTCATTTCGGTGATATTTTGCCATGCCTGCGCTTATCAGATCGTGTCTTCTCAGTGGCTCCACCTGCATCGCCAGCAGCAACAACAGCTGAAGAAAGAGGCGCATTCGTCGTCTACGGCCAACTACCACGTGTGTTGTTGCTGTTGCTGTTGATGTTATTGAGGAGAGGCTATGAGTTCATCTCAAGGTCATGCTAATCAATGGTTGGTTCTCTAATGTCCGTTCGGTATCCCAGCTGGACATGGGGCTCCCAGTTCCTCCGCCACCTCACCATCAGCCACTACTCGCGCACAGGAAGACCGCGACATCTCCAGCCATTCCTGCCAAGCGAACAACACCAGCAGCAGCAGCAGCAGCAGGAGCCACAAAGACAAGTCTGTCGCTCGACAACATGATGATCATTGGCAGAAAAGTGGATGCTGTGAAGTGGAAAGCGAGCTTCTAGCTATCGATTGAGCAGTTCTGCCCAACGACGTACTAATAGTGGCACTCCACCAATCGTCCAAAGTCATAGCGAATACGCATCCTCATCTCTATTGCCATCGTTTGTCAGTGGAAATTGTGATGCAAAGCGTATTTACGTTGATCGCTCTAAGAATCTAGGTTGTGATGGTCACGTCCCTCTCTGGCGCAAAGTAGATCCGGAAGAATACGTAGAACGCAAAGAGCGCCTCGATGTATGTGACCATGAGGTAGATCGCGAGCGTTGGACATGGGTTCGTACACTTTGATCGTGAGTCTGCCTGACTGGCTGGCTTCAAACCTCAGGAAGTGTTCGATGCTTGTGCGCGATGATCCTCATGAGGAACACGACGAGCGTGTCGCTGCTAATGCCAAACGCATATCAAAAGTCCGTGATTGCAGGAGGGGGTTTGTGATGCATTAATAGTATCAAACGTATTATCATACCAGTCTCGTCAATCCGACACCACAGCGAACTGGAAGATCCGTCCGTTCAGGGCAGCATCTTCTCTCTCTCTCACACACACACACTGCCCCTCTGCGCCATACAACCGCCTCGTGCAACGATGTAAATCAAAATATACGCATCGACGCCGACGCCTCTACTGTAGGTAGCCGCTCAACCTCCCCAACAACTGCATCCCTCGTTCTCTGTTTCTCATCCCCCCTCCAGCCATTGACTGGCGCAATACGAGGGTATTTTTCTCCATGTCCGCTGCAGTCACTCCATTTGCACACACGTGCCGCTTTGCTTATTCGTGCTTGGGTTTGCTGGCGGTATCGATGGCGGCCGCCGCTTGCTGTCGCACCTTCTCCTCGCTGCTGCCGTTGTCGCACTTCTGTTGGATGTCTTCCTTCACGCCCTTGGTGATGAGGTTGTAGCCCATGACCAGGAAGAGGAAGTACCAGTAGACATGCAGCACGAGCAGCATCGTGAGCATGAGGTTCACGGGGTGCAGCATCAGCAACGGGATCTCGGGCGTCAGGTTCGGCAGCACGAATACGGCGTTGTAGATCAGCTCAGTCGGGAACACGTACAGACGCGTGTACGCCCACGACACGAGCAGCGCCGCGTACATCACCAGCGTGAGGAACGTCGAGCCGGTGTCCACGACACTCTTGATCGCGTCTACACATTCACATTCGTAGCAGCATGTACACAGAGATAGGTAGGTAAGCAACACGATCAACAGCAAGGAACAGTCAATTGTCAATTGTACTGTGAGCGACAATCAAGAACCAGCAGAAAACGTACAGCCAGTGATGTCGCCAATGTCGTGGGTGAGCGCGACGAGCGCGCCGGACGGCGTGTAGTTGCCCATGAACGCGCTGCCGATGAGGATGATCGTGACCACGTGGTGGAGCAGCATCTCGATAAAGTCGTTACGGATCGGCGAGAGCGCGACCATGTACACAAGCGAGTGGAAGTGGTAGCCGAGCTGCACCATGAAATAGCGCTTTAGGCCGGCGCTCGGCGGCTCGCTGAACAGGTAGTACGCCTTCTTCATGTCGCCGTGGCCGCCGAGCGACTTTGGGAACCACTCCTCATGCCCCATCGTGTAGTAGCCCGCGTACGTGATGCCAACAAAGTAGCTATAGGTTCGAAGAATATAGCACACACAAACGCAGTGTTAGTTCATATATCCACCTCATACAATCCCATCAATACACAACACGCACAGACGTTAAAACACACAACACAGCAATGCGACCTTACATGAGCTTGAAGAGCACGGTGGTGAAGCGCTCGACGCGGTCCTCATTGTCGCGCTTCTTGGGCTCGAGCACGATACGCGCAAGCGGCTTGAGCGCGCGCGTGAGCACGTAGCGCGCCACGACGATCACGCCGGAGAACGCGAGCGCCGTGAGCAGGTCCACGAATTGCGGCATGCGCGAATCCGCGGCGAACTCCGGGTGGCTCGCGCGCATCGTGGCGATGCCGTAGAACTCGATGGCCAGCAGCGGCACGAGCAACAGCGTGAGCCCCACGAGCAGGTGCTCCTTGGCGCTCAGCAGGATCTTCATCTCGGTCGCCATGGTGCTGAGGGAGGCTGCTTTGTGTGGGCTGGGAAGCGTGAAGGGGCTGGCTTCTCTTTGTCTTCGTGGGGGCTGGCGGAAGGCGACGGGTTGGCGAGTGAGCCAAATGAAGGGAAGGGGGCGGCGAGCGTGGTGGCGCCTGTGAAACAGTTGTTGTGCGCTGTTTCGCAACGGCAGGGCAGCTGCAGGTGGGGCTGAGTTTTTCTATTGCGAGAAAGCCCATAGAGAGCGTGGGACAGTCAAAAAGACGAGGCAGTACCGTACGATACAAAATTCGATAATGCGGGGGAGAGTAGAGTAGAGATGGGAACAATCGTTTAACAGTACCGTGATGGACTGAACAACGAAGAGTAGAGAGAGAGAGAGAGAGAGAGAGA
>JAADVN010000115.1:0-33285 GCA_023335535.1 Globisporangium spinosum
GCGCGCCACTCGCTGGACCGCAGTGACGGCAGTGGCCTCCGCGCAAATGGAGACGACGCCGAGGTCGTGATCGGCAGTCCGCGCGACACGCCGTTCATGCGGTGCAAGGCGCTCGAGAGCGTGCAGAAGCAGAAGATCCACCAGCAGCGGAGACGGCAACTGCTCGCCACTCGCGGCGAAGCCATCATCCAGTCCTCGTCGTCCTCATCTCCGAATGCAAGTTCGGCAGTTGAGATGATGACGGCTTGGCCATCTCCGCGATCCTCCCCGCGATCTTTTTAGTCCACTGCGCGAGGAACATCAATCAACGGCATCGCTCTGCACCGCCTATTGTTGAGGACAATAATATAATGATGAAAATGGCTACATTTGCCTATCAACCTGGCCTTGATGCATACCAACATGGCTACATTTGTAAATAAGGTCTCCAAAATAAAGATTCCGGTATTGGAAATTTTCGATCAGTGGTGGTGGTGTCGCACGCAGAGGCAGGCAGATCCTTCGATTCAAATGGCTACGTTGACGTTAAATTCCGTTTGGTTATTTTGTTGTCCAACAGGTGTTGGACATAGCATCTTGGCGTCTTGGTGGGGGCCGTTGGCATCCTAACTCCAGTAGAACGCAAGCGAGGTGAGCTATGTGGCGAAGGCCTGGAATCCACGGCTCCTTGTGCCAAACAGGAGCGAGTACCTGGACTATTGCAGAGATTTTGAGCAATCGTTTGGACCAAAACCAGAATATTAATTCAGCTTTCCTATGAAAAAAATCCAGAAAAATATACATGCTTGCGGTATTTTCTGGATATTTTCAGAAGAGTGACGCTATTTGCGACGAGAGTGTTTGCGCAGATGCAGTCACAAAGGACTTCAACAACACAACCAAATGTCATTCTTGCGGGGGGAGCACGCAGAATGCGGAATTCAACTCACATTGCGCGCGGAGAAGGAAAAGGAAACCCAAGCAGGCGAGTGAGGGCGGCAACCAGAACCGAAGAAGCTCAAGCGCGCGCAACGACGAGCACGCCGGCCGGAGGAACTCGCGCGCAGCCATGTACGCGAACAATGTGAGCAACCTCGACCAGATCCTCTCGTCGCTGCAGTGCTATCTGGTACGTACAACACGCTCTCTCTTTCTCTCTCTCCCCCCTTGTCTTCCACCCTGAACTCGATTGCAGGAAAGGAAATGGCAGGTCTTCCATGGTCGTGTGGATGATGTGTTCGGCTTCTGATCGATCCCCCTTGTGTCTTACGTGTATCTGCTGCGCACAGCAAAGCTCCCGCGTGCGAGGAGACGTGTACCAGCTGCTTCGCCAGATCCCATCACTTCAGCCAAACTGCGGCATGTTCGGTGTGTGCTCTGAGTTGGCTTGACGTTTCTGTTACTACTGCTGTTCTAGTCTCTACACGGCATGAACACAGAAGATCTCTATTGTAGCCGAAGAGCTATGTGCGTTGCTCATCTCTTTGTGTCTGGTTTGTGAATCCTACAGCGCACAACGACGGCACGACAAGCACGCTGCTCAATCTGGAAGGCACGATCCCGATTTTCTACCGCGGCAATCAGTACAACATCCCTGTGGAGTTCTGGCTGGTTGAAGCGTATCCCATGTCGCCACCGGTGTGTTTTGTGCGGCCCACTCCAGGTACAACACACTTTATGACAAGGGTCTGCATTTTGAAAGTGGCTGACGGCGATATGGGTTGTGGTTGTGATAGATATGATGGTGAAACCAGGGCATCCGCATGTTACAAGCGATGGGTTCGTGAAGATTCCGTACACGTCGGATTGGCGACAGGTGCGCATTAACTGTCAACGTTGTGGTAGAGCGCAGGAAGGATACTGATTGCGATGTTGTGTCGTCCGTGTTGTAGGACTTTACGCTTGTGGAGCTCGTTGCACACATGTGCTCGATTTTTGGGAACATGCCGCCTGTGTTTCGCCGCCCAGCGCATTTAATGCCGCAGTATTCGCCACCTTACAACCCGAATGCATCGTCCACAGGCTATCAGCAGCAGCAGCCAACATACTACCAGCAACAACAACAGCAACATTCCAACGCATCCTCGTACCAAGCCGGGCAGTTCCAATCCTATTCGGCTCAAAATGACGCAGACACCTCGCTCTTTGGAACCCCTCAGTACGCCAACAGAAGCTCTGCTAGCACTCCGATTCGCGTCGAAGATCGCAGCGTGGCTTTGAAAGTTGAAATCACATCAAAAATTCAGCTGGAGCTTGAGAGGATGTTCAATCGAATTCGAGGTATGCCAGGATACCAATACTGGGTTGTTTCCTTGTGTTGATGGCGTTCTGACTGAACTCTTGTTTGGTGATATAGACGACATTGACTTGCAGTTTGAGCACCAGCTTCAGCTGACTCAGTCCAGAGAGAACGTCGAGCGAGGGCTCCAGTCACTGGAGTTTTTGCGAGATGACCTCGTCCGGGCGAAGGGGATCATCGACACCCAGGACCAGGAGGTCGCAGCGTGGCTAGAAGAACACGAATCAAAGGTACGTCAGCCAAACCAGTGCACACTTTGTTTTCTCTTTGTGCTGTATTATTTAAAATCTCACAACATCCTTTTTATAAAAAAATGCGCAGGAGATTATGGATCCAGACACCATCTTGGTGGAGGGCGACGGACTTTCAAAACAGTACGATACGAACCATTTGCTTGATCAGAATACCGCATTGTTCCTCTGGTGTATTAATTTCTGTTTATATGATTTCTGATGCGCAGACTAATCAAGACATTAGCAGAGTACAACGCGATCGAGGATGCCCTGTACTTCATGGACCGCGCGCTGAGCAATGGCGAAATCGAGCTGAGCGTGTTCTTAAAAGAAGTCCGAAAGCTGTCGCGCAAGCAGTTTATGTGCCAAGCTTTGATCCAGAAGATCAACGAGACGCAACAGCAATTGTCAACCCCTGCCTACCGAAGCAGCGCACGAAGCTAATAGCATTCGGTTTGCTGTGTCTAGTCGTACATAAACAGCAATCGACGCTCTCTCAAGACTTGCACTCGTACGTACGTTCATGGCTATTCTACTTCTGCTTCTCATCGTTTGGGACTGGAGCTGTGATCACCGAGTCTCGTTTCCACAAAGTAGGTGGGTGTATTTTGACTATGTACGAGAGTCATTTTTAGGCGTTGATACATCGGAAGACCAAGGAGCTATGAATAGCAGAGACACACCACTGCCATTTCCGTCGCTTGCTCACCTTCCTGCCTCAGATAGAAGCAACTACCGAACGCACGAGGTCGTAATAGAGTTCAACAGCAGCGGCGTCATCTGTCGTGTTCATCAAGCGCGCGAATCTCGGTGAGCTCATGGAGTGTGCAGCGTCAATCACCGGCCGCCCGAGCAACACGTCGGTCGTGGGGCCGGATTCGCGGATTCTCCAGATGATGCCTGCTAGCACCACCACTGGTACCACAGACCAAGAGGCAACCACGACTCGACGCCTGACTATAAAGCACACACCGAATCTCGACAACGAGCCAGCGCAGCGACTGCAGTCATTCGTGCTTGAGATGTCCAAGAAGGGCAAGCTCGAGCTCACGTCCGTCGTGTCGCGCGACGGCTCTAGACAGGAGATGGGGACACTGACAAAGCAGCAGATCCCGAGCCTCCAGCAGATCCCCGGCCTAGTCTTCGGCATGGCGAAGCTTATCGAGCTGAACCTGCGCTGCAACCAAATCAGCGCCATCCTGAAAGAGATCGCGATGCTCAAGGCGCTTGAAGTGCTCATCGTATCCGAGAACCAGCTCTCGGAGCTACAGAAAGAGATCGTGGAGCTCAAAAAGTTGAAAATGCTCGACATCACGGAGAACCACATCAAGCACCTTCCGGACGACATAGGCAGCCTCACGAAGCTAGAGACGCTCCGCGCGAATCGGAATCGCCTCGTGTCACTGCTAAACTCGATCAAGAAGTACGTGCGCATGAAAGTGATCAGTTTGTACAACAACATCATCATGAACCTGGGCGACGGCATCAGCGAGCTCTGCGAACTTGAGGAGCTCAATGTGAGCAACAACCTGCTCGTGTTCTTCCCCAAAGTCAAGTGCTGGAAGAACCTCAAACGGCTGTATCTGCAAGTGAACAAGTTCGTCACGTTGCCAAACATGGATGCGCTCTGTAACTTGGAGCTCTTCACGGTCTAGCAGAACGGGTTGAGGGCGTTCCCGAGCATAGAAAACCTCGTGGATCTCAAGAAAATCGACGCCAACACTAACCGGATCATGTCCACCCCGCCTTGCTTCGAACGCATGTCGTCGCTCGTGCACCTGACCATGCGCAAGAACCTGTTGACGCTGCTCTCATCGTATCTGTGCCGCTGCAAGTGTCTCGAAACCCTGGACCTGGGCAACAACCCGCTCGTACCGCCGATTTCTGTCGACCTCGTCACGCTGTCGAACCTCAAGACCTTTCTGATCGACGGCACATTTATCGCGATTGTGTCCATTGAGCTCATGGGACTGAGGCAGGTCTGTCGCGTGAACTTGGGCAACTGCCTGCACATGGACGACCAGGAGACGTGCGAGGTGGTGATAGAGCTGCGAAGCAGCTGCGCGCAGAACAGCGGGTGGCTCAAAATAGGTTGATTAGATACAGTATTGCGCACTTGTGAGGATTGCACAATTTTGGGGGCTGGATGGCGTAGAAACTGTTTCAGGAACGCTCATGTGAAGGGCAAACGAATTCCAGTACACGTTATTTAATATGAGGCAGCATCACTGCATTCTCACTGAAGAACTGTTGAGTGTCGAGCTGGCAGTCAATGGAAAACTTACTTTGGTGGGAGCTGCTGCGATGGCTCTGGAAGAACCTATTGGGGATGCCCCTGCTGTGCTTTCATCCCTATCGTTTGCTGGTGAACCAGAATGCTCTGCCCCCTGTCCCTGCGATGGACTTGGAGGCGATCGCACTTGTCAGCCATCGTCTCTTCCTGCGAACCGCGAGCGCCAGTGCCAGCGTCATCAGCAGTCAGCCAGTGTGCATGACGTATAGAGGGATGCTGTCCTTCTCGCTCGCAGGCACAAGTGTGGAGATCGTCGCACAGAGCGCCGACCAGGGCTGAGCGAGTAGATGAAGACTTTGGCGTACTTCAAGTGCCTGCAAGATCAGGATGAAATTGCGTCTGTCAGTCAATCCATTCACAACACAGTCTGGAATACCTAAAGTAAGATACAATGAGCAAGCATTCCTACCAAGTCGAGCATGCCAGCGGATACCGCATCACGAGCGCCAGAAGTAGCAAATTGCCTATCAGCGCCACACTGAGGAAGATTCGCTGAAAAGAACATTGCGACGCAATCAGAAATTTGTTCGTCCAGAGTTCACCATACTCGGCAGAACACATGGACGTACCACTTGCTTAACGAAGAACGTGAGCACCCCCATCATCGTGGCCTTCGCGATCTGCGAGGACACATTGAGCAGCGGAGAGGCCTGCACGTCCAGCTTGAGCTCCGGAAAGAACACCTGGTAGCTCCCGAACACCAGCACGGCGAGCGGCACAAAGATGCTCATGCCGAACATGCCCCGCAGCGCGTACGTCAGGTGCACGTCGCGCCAGCAGTGGACCGCATCGTTCGCCAGTAGCACGATCTCTCCGGTGTCGTTGAGCTCGCACGCCGTCGACAAGTAGAACTACTTGCTGAGGAACTACAGTAGCCACACGTTCAGCGATAAATCGAACTTGCGATAGTGAGAGACAAATCGAGACAAAACCTTACCATAAAGAGCAAGCCGCCGAGGAAGTTCGGCAGCAGGAACGTAAGCAGATAGTTAAGCCACTGGAAGGACTTGAACTCGTTGGACGCCTTGAGGCAAAAGCACCCGAGCGCGAGGCAAAGCAGCGACGTGCGCTGCATGATCGCGAGCACGTTCACCTGCATGAACCCGAGTCCGATGTCCTGCAGGTCGATCGTCGTGAGCGCGGCGATCCGTTTCGGCTGATATGATATCTCCCGGACCGAGAACGACGTCGTGTTGAGCTGGGAGCACTCCCAGATCACGCTCAGGACCACCAAGTAGTTGCGCACGCAGAACGAGAATGTCGTCAAGTTGATGTGGTCGGCGCGACGCGCTTCGAGAAACGCGGGGATGTTGCGCGTGATGTTCACGATCGATCCAAACGCAAGCGCGATCCAGAAGAACTCGTACACACACGCGCAGTACGATAACACTTGTACATTCTCGGCCGACTTCGCGATCATCCACGGAGCAAACACATAGAGAAAGAGGAACGGACTCCCGATCGCCACAGTTGTTAACAACAGGCTGGACCAGAAGCCCTAGAGACCGATGTTGCCGCTCTCGATCGGCCAGATGCGCACGATGTCGGAGAGCAAGCTCTGCACTTCCAGCAGGACCACAAAGTGCTTGAGTTCTTGTTCCGAGATCCGGATCGAGTCGTTTGGCTTCTTTTTGACTGTGTGTTTCTCCGTTGCTAGCACCGCTGACGACAGCGCGTCGTGTATTCTGTGGTGGCCACAGTCTTGACGAGCCTTTTTACTGTGACTAGTGGTTTGCGGATGGTGATGGTGCACGTTGTAGCGGCCCGAGGTGGCGGTGAACTGTTTACCGTCCGATGAAGTTCCACCAGTGAGGCTTGACAAGTTCCTGAGCGATTCGTTCCAATCGTTTCCATTTGACTGGGGTGCGTAGAGTTCCTTGAACGAGCGCGAAGAGTCTCGCACGGCGTCACGCGCGACCGAGATGCGCCAGACTGTGACCGCGAGAAGTACCCACAGCGCGTTATAAACGAACGAGCCGAGCTTGCCTTCGCGGTAGAGGATCGCTGGGAATCGCTGCGCATCATGGTAGAGTCGGGCAAGTCGCGCAGCTCCGTCAAATGGGTCCATCGCGTGGTACTTCATGAGCTGGCGCGTACGGACGATCTCTAGAGCGCGGGAGTCTTCAACTGTGAAGGAGCTGAGGAACGTGTTCTGCACAAGGGCAATCGTGGACTTTTCCGGCTTCGCGAGAAACGCCTCCCAGTATTTCTTGAATCTAGCAAACCTGCTTATTTTTGCAGGTATAGGAGCAACAACGCTGGGGCCACGGATGTCCTCATTGGGAGTCGGTACCAGGCTCACTGCAGGTGTCGATGCAATGGCAGCAGAGGTGGGAGCAAACACGCCTTCGTCGGCAGAATGCGTGCTGGCAGACAACCTGGGGTCCTTTGACTTGGTGCCGCCCATGGCACCGTCACTGGCCCCACGTGTACTTCGAGGCATCTTGAACGGCAGAATTCGAGAAGAAGCTGAGCCTGTTCGAGAAGACGAAGTGGGCGGTGGCGCGCCTGAGGCTGCGCTATTTAATGCCGCATTCTTTGCTACAGTGTCGCTACAAATAGGCTGCAGGTATCGGAATATCGCGCAGTACATTTGAAACCGCTCCATCGGCTGCACGAGAAAGTGGCTCAGCGACGTCGGCGCGATCATGTGGCTGTAGGAATGCCACTCAGAGACGCGCTCCTGACTCAAATTCCAGAGCGAGACGTGCGGCAGCAACATCCGCCACTACACGCTCGAGAGCGGGCTATTGTGCAGGTGCGCCGACGCTCTCGCCGCGAGACGCTCGTTGCCGCTAGATTGCGAAAACCTCGTCACTTTCTTCATTCGCGAGACCACGTCGCTGCCTGTGAGCCGGCGAATCATCTTGGAGAGCGGCGAGAACCCTGTTGCCGACCCGACGCGCCAGGCTTGGCTCGAGTTCTTGCGGTCGAACTCCAGCTTTTCGTCCTCTTTGAAATGCGCATCCAAGAATCGTATTTGCGAAGACACCTCCCGGAAAACGTGTTTCTTGTGCACCTGGACATCTTGTGCGAAAGACCGGGATGAATCTGTCGAGGGCGAGCTCCTGCGTTGTAAAACCGCTTTTCCAACTGGAATCGTCGGTGTTGTGGCTAATGGCGGTGACGCTTGAGCCTGGCTCCTACCGTGCTGGAAGTGTGACGAAAAGAAGCTGAGCCTTGGCTGGAGGTAACACGAGCGCACGACGCCAAACGACCCCGCGAGCTTTCGCCAGATCGACTTGTTCTGTGTCTAGAATCCACGAATCAGCACTTTCGTAAACCCGCCTGGCGACTTCTCCAGTTGCTCCATCAGCAATTCGCACTCGACTGTGACGTTGTGCTTCTCATACGACCCAACGAGCTTGTCGGGATGGATCGACTGGCGGAGAACGTCTAGTATCTGAGTTACGACCGCCTCGACTGCCTCTGCCGTGCTCAGCTCCATCATACGCTCAGCTGCATCTGGGCTTTTCGGTTGATGTGAGCTCTTTCGTCGATTCCGCTTCTCGTTCTCCTGCTGAATGAACTTCGCCACTGAGCTAAAGGCACCTTTTACGAGGTCCAAGAGCGCCGCGCCGACTTTGCGCAGTAAACGGCGCAGCTTCTGCGAGCCCAGCGTTGAGTATGCAGGAAATGCATAGTCGACGTCACTGGCTCACGCGGGGAGTGACGAGCGCAGCGCCATCTCTAACGTGCCGAGGACACCGGGGGCGCGAACACGCACCCCGCGAGCGCTCGCAGACGAGAATTTCCAAGTCGAGGGCGTATCGTCGATGTACTTGGCTAACACTGGCACTTTACGTCGCCCGATGAGTACGTCAGAGTACCAAAATGGAAGGTAGATCCGCACCTCGACGTCGACTGCGTGCGGAAGATCACACTCATCTCCGTATCAACGGTATCGAAGCGGCGCTTAAACCCTCCGGTGCTGCTGGGTTCTAACCGCGCTGACGACGAGGAGGAGCTGGTAGTGAACGAGTTGAGTCGTTGGCGATTCTTTGTGAAGCGGACTAGGTGAACCTCGTTGTGATACGTCGCTTTCAAGTGCGGGAGAAATCCCAGCACCGACCACATCCACGACCAGATCTCCAAGTTCAAGAAGCAAATGCAAAGCGAACGGTTCGTGGACTTTCGAGCCAGCGGAACGATATTCCTTCTGGCAGCTCTTTGCTTGATTCACCCGGATTTCGGCGTTGATCTGTGCTTCTTGTAACTTGAATCAGTACTGTCCGCAGGAGCTTCGTTTACTTCTTCGTCTTTACCCTTCGCTGATATGTCTTCCTGACCCATACCGATCGAGATAGCGAACAGACACCTCGTGAGGTCGAAAAGCGCCTCCAGTTGCGTAGCATAGAAGAGAAGATCGATGTCACTGTGCTTGAGCGAGATGACGATCCACTCCACCACTTGCTCTACTTTTCCAAGAAAGAGCTCTACTGTATGCGCGATTGCCATCACGTCCTCTGTCAGTGCAGCGCCCCCAGTAGCAGCATCAGCGTTCGCATTCTTTTCAGTGACTCCTTTAATATTGTGTTGCTCTCCTGTGGGCACTTCGCTAAGCAAAGCTGCAACCAGCGCTTCCTGCAGCAAAATCATCGAGTAGAATGTCGTCTACGCGAACGTGATGGCGTCGGAAGAGCTCTTCATCGCTTCGATCAGCTCTAGACCATCGTCCACGCTCTCGAAGCTCTCAAACACCGCCTTGGAGTTTGCCATAGTGTACTGGGCTATCTCCGCCGTGAGATCTTTCAGTGTCCACACAACTCTCCATGTTGCCACTTCCCAGAAGTGTCTGTGGTTCCGAGTCGTGACGGGATATCCCAGCTCCCATATGCCCTCCACCAGTCCATCTTTCAATTGGCGCCATCACCGAAGAGGTCAGTGAAGGCCGACAGCCTCGAGTAACCGACGGCGCGACAATTTTTTTACCACCAGCGCGAGCTGACAAGTCGAAACTCTTGCAGCGAAGCCGCAGTTTCTCCATACTCGCCACTATTCGAATCAGTCCACAGTCGTGCAGTACCTCCGGAATGTCTTTGTCGATCAGCCCGAGCACTGCTGTTCGCAGAAGCGTGCTGTGGATCGCTTTGACCACGACCCGAGTCTTCATGATCCCCTCGGACTCCGTGTGGTGTATCGTCGTCAGGAGTGCATGTGTGATTTTCGAAGACGAGACCTGCCATTTGAGAGTGCGTGCAATCTGAGCACCACAATTCGCAAATAAACCTTCGGCTTCATTGAGCGAGAACAAGCTGAGCAAGCGCGCGAGGAGCTTCGACGCCAGCAGCAAGTACGCGGAGCATCCTTTCGAGTAGATAATCGCCGCGAGCACGAGGCCTCCAATCGTGGTTTCGTCTTTCTCGCCAGCATGCACCATATAGTACGTTGACTGCAAGAAGGCTGAGCGCTCACTGAGCACTGCGGGGCATTGAATGAATATCAGAAAGAACGTGTCGGCAGTGTACTTGCCAGGCGCTTATGCGCTGACTGCTGACTTCGCCGTCTCGGCCTTTTGAATCCCTTCGACCACTGCTTGAACCAACACCTTGGCGCCGCCGCACGTGAAAAACACGAGCGTGTGGATCTTGGAGAGTGCGCAGTTCAGCAGGGTTTTACAGACCAAATGCAGCTGGAAGCTGTTCATCTGAGGCAGCAACTTGCGCCAAAAGCTGGTCACGATCGGATGCAGCAGCATGTACCGTCCGATGACTGTGGCCGAGATCTGGTAGTGAAAGTGGATCATGTGAGCGATACAGTGGCCGGCGCTGCTGGTGTCCGCTCGAAAGCCTCTGTGAGAAGCAGTCGGATCCACTCGGAATGTGCACGCGCTCTCAAAAATGCGCAAAATCTGCTCATGTAGATCAAGCGCCGACGGCAACCCGAGCAGAACACCCCCATCTTCTTGCAGATCAGAAAATAGCGCTTGCGACTCGAAATCGGCTGGACTGATCGATGCAGTTTGAGCTTTGAGAACAGACTTTTCTGCTTTGTGAGCGAGCCAATAGTAGAATTGGGCCCGTCCAGCTCCTCCACGCGCAGCTGTCTGTAACCTGGGAAGACGCTTTTCGCCTCCACTTCGTGGAAAAAGGCGAGAAGCTCGCGCAGCGCGCCGACGAGACGCTCGACTGCAAGCTTGATGCCACTGGTGGTTTCCAACGCGTCCTTCACTCCCGCAGCATGCTTTTCTGACTGTCACTGCTGGGATTCATGTTGGACCTCGCATGCGCTGATGAGACGCTCTATCAAATCGAGCATTTTCGTGAATTCGTCGAGCTTGCTTTTGCACGCACTCGCGACATGAGACAGCATCAGCACGATATTTTCCAGGCTCAATGGTGTCAGCACATCGAGCAAGTCTTCGCTGATCAGCAACCGGCTGAACGCCGGGAATAGTTTCAGGAAGCTTTCGTGGCTGTCAGCACTTTTCTCGGCGATCTTGCGCAGTGTTTTCATCATCACACTGACCAAAGACTGCGCCTCGACACTATTGCCACTCAATATCAGCTCTAGGCGCACAATATTCTCCCGAAGAGCCATCGAAATGCGCTTGCCTAGCTTGACTAAGCGCAGCTCGTGGAAACCGAAGTTGCACATGATGCCCCAAAACACCTTCAACACTGCCACCGAAGAGTTGGGGCTCAAGTAGTGGAAGAGAGTGTCCAGACCGTCCACTCTCGCTACAATTGCTGTCGAGGCTTGCACGTCGTGGGTGACATTCTGGATCAGCAGCATGGTTTCGAGCACAATCACTTGCGCGTGGGACCTGCTCCAACGCTCCACCGTTGCGACCACTAAATGGTGCAGAAGCAGGAACAGGAGATCAAGCAGCTCCATGTGGCTCGGTGCGTGGATGCCGAACAGCGCCGTCATGTGAGGCGATTTTGTCACAAACTGAAGCACATGGATGGCCCTGACCCGTGCGAGCATATCTCGCTCCTGGCAATGGCGCTTCGAGGCACTGAACGCGTCTTCGCCCATCGTTGTGGCCACAAACAGGAGCAGCAGTCGAACGAATGCACCCGTCGTAGTCTCGATCAGCACCGAGCGTAGTCAGATCAATGCATTCCGCGGCGACGAAATGTTGTCGAAGAGTCCGATGCAAGCGCAGACAGCTTTCCGAGCGTCTGCTGTCCCAATTCCTTGTGTTTTGGCGTCAATTGCCGATACAAGGATCTTATGGACACCTCGAAGAATGTCGAAGTCATTATCTTCGCAGACGGTGTATAAGTGGCGGAAGCGGTGGTCGCTCTGAACGTCAGCATTGCCGCGCACGTTCCGAAGCTGAGTTCGAGTTGCATTGGCAGGACGGCGCATCAGAATTTCTAATGCTTGGCACGCAGACGCACACACTACCGGGTTGTTTGTGAGGATGGAAGCTTGTAGTACTCGGAGGGTGTCGGGCTCGGCGAGGACGCTTGGTACTGTGGATGGAGCCTGGCAGATGGGAAGCACAAACCTTGACTGTTGTGCCAGGACAGATTCGCTCGAAGACGGCACCACTACAGAGAGAAGTGGCCACCTATCATCAGAGAAAACGGCAGACGACAGCAGCTCGTCCATTTGCAGCAGTGCGTCATGAAGCGCAGCAGACTTGGCAAGAAGCGCCAAGATCCCATACGCTGCCTCCTGTCCGTGGTCGTCCAAATCAGACGAGTAGATCGCGTCTTTGACCTTGCGGACCACGTCGATCTCCAGAAAGTGAGGCACGTGGTTGTTCTCATGGAGAAAGCGATCGACTTGACTCAAGTCGCTTGACGACTGGCTGACAGGGCGCACCACAAATCTAGCACGAATCTCTCGGTTGCGAAGCAAGCTCCAGACGCACTGATATATCCATCCGACAATGTCTGAGCTCGTTGTCGCATGTAGCAGCCGGGAGAATACGGTCAAGTCAATGGCGCTCGCAAACATCTCCTTGTAGACGTTCATACCCGTAGCGTTGTCAACAGGAGCATGAGACTCGCGCGCGTCACGGAGCTCGGAGAAACATCCAGCTCGAGTATCGCACAGAGCTTTAAAAGGATATCGGTGCGGTGCTTGGACTCGCGCGTAAACGATGGCAGTGGGATCAGCTCCATGCCATCCTTCACAGCTTTGCTTTGCTTTCGCGAGTGGCCGCCGTTGCGGCTACTGGAAGCAGCGACTCGAGTCTGGCTCTGTTTGGAGCTTGCAGTCGAAGTCTTTCGGTTCGCCGGAGTCAAGAACGGGGACACATAGAATTGATGCCAAAGCAGAAGAACAATCTCCCACTGGATCGCAGGCGCTGATTTGTGCGCTGCGAATGTGCGACCAAGCCGCCGAAAGTAGGAGTCGTCTTCGTCTGCTTCTTTTTTGCCACTCAGATCCCACAGTGGAGTGGATCCGAGTCGGAGTATCCGATAAATGTGTGAATTGCAGCAGCAAAGTCGATATACTCGTAAGATGGAAAGGAAAGTTGCGGGGTTCGGTTCGAGGAACACCGAATTCTCAGCATTCTCCATCACGAACTTCGTCAACTGCTTCGAGTGCCACGCATCGTGGCACGCTACAAAATGGGCGAATCCGCTCACGGATACGCTTAGGTATTGCTGGTCGACATCGCTCCTCAATATACCTCACCTTCATCATCATCACGGATACGCTTTGCATCTCTCAAATAGTGCTTGCAGTTCTGTGGAAATCAGGGCAAGAATCGGTCGATGAGTATGTTAGCCAGTCTCGCAGTCAAATCCAACAGTGAAATCAACATGCCAGATCACGGTACGTACGCGTAAGCCCTCCATCTCGAATTTTGAGCGTGGAAGTAGCTGGCTGTCAGCACATGGCACAACGCACCTAGTGGCTCTTTGGAGGTTGAGGAGGAGACAATTCTCGGGTGATGGAGATGGCCTTGCATCAATGCCACAGACGCCGCACGAAGGATTCCTGCAGTTGCATCGTGGCCCGCTCCGCTGCAGATTTCTTACAGCAAGCTCGCGGCAACTTTACTACCAGCTAGGCATGCTTGCATCACAATGTCTTGCATTGAAGTGTCCATCCAAAACCGAAATGAAAGCATTTGGAATGCGATCATCAGCAGATTTGACATTCCCGTTGAGCCCACGCTTCGTTTCGCAGAGGAAGAGCCTTTTCTGTGCGCTTCATCCCTGGTTAGTGGGAAGTCGTTGAGAACTTTCTTCTGATCTCTGCCAGGATGCGCGACCGCATGAGAGCACATCGCACGAGGATGTGAAGAAACTCGAACGCTTTCATAGCAAGAGCCCAATCGCTCAGTCCTCGATTCGCAATCGAAAACAAGCTGAGCACACGCTCCCCGATGACCCCAATCCCTTGTCCAGTGGCTGCCTCAAAGACTTGCACTTGCGTCACGAATACAGTTTTATCCATGTGACGAGCCATTGTGCATAAGAAATCCAACATCTGAGGAACAATGAAAGCCAGATTAGACATGAGGGAAAAGGCTGAAGTACAGATCCACAAAGTTACTCGCTCACGTTGTTGTACAGATCCGTTTGGCAGCCGTATTTCGAAATAATCCCGAGTCCTTGAACGACTGATTGGCTCTCCGGTAGTACAAACGCGCCAAGACATTCTTCATTGCTCAGCGACCCATACACAGCGAATGCAAGCTCGTTCGTGTACGACATCATGACGTCAGCTCCTGACAGAACATTTAGACACCGAAGCGCCATCGCTTTCGTCAACGGATGACGCTTCGCGAATGCTCACAGTATCTTGGAGACTTGAAGAACCAACTCTTGCCTCCCGTAGACTGCATGCGGCCATTCTTGAATAATTCTGCAACCCAAATCTGAAAGAACCTGGATAAGCACTTCCAAGTCGCTCCTTTGAAGAGCAAGGTCTTGTGCGGCGGCGCTACCATGCAGCATGAACAAGAGCTCCACCGGCCACCGAATGCTCTTGATAACTTCGTATGGATTCCTGCCGCCAGTATCGAACGGAGAGGATCCATTAGAATCCAGTAAGAGGGCGACCATTTCTTTGTTGGACGCAACACGGAGTCTGGATTCCCACGCTTGTAGGCGCGCAAGATGCGAATGATTAGTGGGAACGCTTTGAGAACAGTCGCGAGCAGATTGGCGCTGGACGCTCGACTAGACGGGTCGAACGAGCCCACGAGAATGCTGCCAGTCTCATCGCCCAGCGCTGGATTCGATCCGTCTCCTGGTTCTGCACGATTTGCTGCGGTTTTGAGTTTTACCGTCATTGCTAGTAAACCTAAGATCTACATCAACACAATTCGCTTGTCATCAAAGTGGCAGTCGATAGTGAGGTAACTCCATCAACTTGAACAAGATCGTACCGCAATCCGTAGCTTGTCATCTGCAAACTGCGAATGCAGCAGCGTCGGCAAGTGTTTCTGCAACTCCTGCACCGCTGATCTCGCATTCCCAGAGGATAGGTACAAGTTCCAAAGTGCAACCACTATTTTCTTGGTCATTTTGGCGTTCCCCACGCTTACTTCGCCATGTCGATCCCCTTGCACCTGAAGAAGCAGCCGTGTGAGCGTCTTTGCTGGTATATCGGAGCAACAATCGTCGAGCAGCTTTGCTTCGTTGCACGACCGATAGATTAGTGGCACAGTTTTGATCGCGAAGTCGATTGCACTTCCTCGCTCGCCGGTCTGGTGCGAGAAGTTCTGGAAGTAGTATTGCGCTGCGGCGCGGCGCATTTCTGAGTTGCCGGGATGGAACGTTATCGTCCCGAAGAGCCTTGGGATCTGTAATCGCAGCATTGCGTTGTGTCAAGCAGTTGCACATGGGAGCGAGCAAGCAGATAGAAAATCAAATGCATACCTGTTCTCGCAGGTGACTTGTAAACTCTTCGCGGCACCAAAACGCTCGAAACGATGCAAACAGCAGACAGATCCCAAAGCGGACATTTCGAGCAATCGAGTCATTGAAAATCGAGCAAGGTGTGCGCATATTTCGATGCATCGGTGCCGACTCCGATGCCATTGATTTTTCTTCTGCTGGAGGAAGCTGCAGGTGTGCGTAGACGTCTTCCAATGCATTGAGAACTGAGGGCTCCATCGGGCTAAAATGGCCCTCTGTGCTCATCGTGGCCAAAATGCCAACCGCACTCGATACGGCAATCTGCATATCTGGCGATAGTCCATTCTTCTGGGTCTTCGCATCCATCGGAGCAGGTAGTGCGCTCATCAAAGTCTGAACGACCAGATCGGAGTACCGATGAATTAACACTTTGCGGACATTCTGCGATAGGCACATACTTCAAATGACCCCGAGCACTAGCGCTTTCGCGATCATCGGAAACGGAACTCCCGCTGTTTTCTGAAGAAAGAAGCGCAGATCAGATACAACCGCGTCAGAAAAAGTCTCCATGCCAGCCATCGAGACCGACATCAAGAGTGCATTCTGCATTGCCGCTAAGAAACGAAGGTGGAGATACTTGTGTTCGCCAGAGATTCATTGCAAGCGCAAGAAATGCGCGCAGAAGGTGATCAGCACAATACAAAGCAATGAACCATGAGCGCGGACGTTCAGTTTCTTCTCCTCACCTTCGATAAGTTCTTCGCAACTATGGGGATAATCTTCATGATGATTGTAGAATTCTCCGGGTCATAACTCAGAACGAGGAGGAGCGATAAGACGGCGTCGATGTCGCTTAACACTGGCCCAGTTTTCACGCCAGAGGAGAGAGATTGGACGTTCTCCGCGCTTCCTTCAGTGCCCAAAGCCCCACCGGCAAATGAAAGCTTGAACCGCTCAAGCACAAGCCGGATGATAAATTCAATCCACGGACAGAATTTTTTGTCTTGCTTCTGCCGGATGAACGAGAAGTCCCGGTTATCCCCGATGCTTTTGTTCAGCTGAGAGTATACAAGCTTCATGGACGGCTTGGACCGCCAACAAAGTTCGGCTAGAGCTCGAATAGCACATCTTCGAAGAACCTGGGAGTCGTGGGAAGTTAGCTTGAGCAGCGCGTACTCGATCTTGAACACCTGGGAAAGAACTTCACAAGCGGCCTCCTCGCGCGGCATTTGGCGAATGAAGCTGGCCGTACCTTCGACGAACGAGACATACGTCACAGGTGGATCCATTGCCGAAGCACTGCCGTAGTTTTGACGTCTCAACATCTCCGCATTGAGTATCGCAAAGGAGTCGGGAGATTGTCGAAGACAGATGACAATCTCTGCCAAGAACGAAGGCGTTTGCTTGCATTTGTCGCAAATCCACCGCTTGTCCACTTTCGAGAGCACTCCCGCACCTTTCTTCGCCATGTACAACCATCGAAGGAAACCTCGCTGAATCTTCGCGGCTTTGCTCTCTCTGATCGCAAGCGATTGTAGCCGTCTCGGCAAGCCGCCAACACCACAGGTAGCATGGCTCATGCTAGATTTCAGTGCTTGGCTGACCATCAAGCCCGCGAACTTCCGTGTGTAGCTGGAAATGATGGTATTTTTCGCGTCTCCGTCGAGTCGGACATCGTTGAAGCACTGGCAAGGCTCGATGCGGGTGTGCTGATGTGCGATAAACTTGAAAAGCGGGCGGACTCGGTCTGCGTCTTCAAGTCTTCGATGCGATGGAATGATTTCTTCGAGAATGGAGTCGCGATGGCCAGCAGATTGACTTGATAGCCGAATTAGAGTTATCGTCACTTGGAGTCGGAACTCGTTACACATCTGGAAAGTTGCGAGAGCGCGGATCGCAGAAGCGCCGATGTCTACTTCTTCGAGATTCCAAACCACTTCTAGCAAGCCGCTTACAAGATCTGGACTTACCACTTCTTTCCGCAGCTCGGGATCACGTTAGACGCCCTCGGGAATGTTGCATGCCCATTTTGCGACCATTAAACGCAGTTGGGTTGGGTATCGCGCCTGACCTCTTAGAATCTGCAGGATTGTGTCGACAACCTCGTGATTGAGAGGGATTAGCAACGAATACCGCAGCATTCGGTCCTTGTTCATCACTCTCGGCAGGAAAAATGCCCGAACAGCAATGGCTCTGCACGCTTCACGGCAACTTGGATCCAACAGCTCACCCGTCGATATCCCCCAAAAGATGTCATACACATCAGGCTTGCGTGTCGTTGGGCTCGGAAGAACCCCATCAGATGCGTACACAAAGACTTGATTTGCAAAGTCAGATACTAGCTCCGCACTTCGTAGCTCTTGATCCGCATTCTTGAGCAGCGTCAGCACACCGAAGAGATATTGAGTCATCAAATCCACACTGATGTGCTAATGAAGAGCGAGAAACAGCACAAAATGGGACACCTGTTGGGGAAGCAGGAGCTCGGGTGAGCTAGCGTAAACCGCAATTGCAGCTTCAACGACTTTCTCTGCCGAGGAGCCCCCCGAATAAATCGGATACAGCATCGACAGAACGGGATCTTGTCGCGCAACTTCTCGAAGCGCACACATCCGCAAAAACGACAAGCCACCTTGCCGAAGAGTTTGCTGGAGTAGACTTCGATCCTGCAATAATCGATCTTGAAAGCTTTCCAGCGACAATGGGTGTGTGTTCGATTGCTTGGTACTCGAATACACTCGCATCACGACCACGTTCGGGGAGTCTTCGTCCCCGACGCAGCACCCAAATACCACGCTTTCCACACAGTCAAACTTCGCAAGCAGCCGATTGGTAGCAGGAAACGCCGTGCTCTCGATCTTGCCAACATGATGGAAGTTCACCTCGAAAGGAATCTTTGCCGGACTTGGAAACGCGCTGTTGGTATCAGGTTCTCGAGGCTGTGAACTCCATGCAACTAGAGCACGCTTGGCTAGACTCGCTTCCACACACTCAGCGCAGGAAGTTATATCAGAGTCCATATAAATCCATTCAAACATCAAGTCGTCTTCTCCAGGAAAGATGAACCGCTCTCGCTGGATTCCGTTGGGCTTAATGAACCATCAGAATTGACAGTTGCGTCTCGGAAATGAAGCAATAGCATGGCAGTCGTCACCAACTTTACGCCACCTTGGATTCTCGCCAGGCTGCAGCGCCTTGTTCATCATCGGTCAAGCCTGTGGTGCTTGTATCTTCACTTCTTGATTCCCGGGAAAATCTGTATAGACGTCACTCATTCGCCGAGCGCGCTCGTCCAAGCTCGATGAAGTTGAAGAAGAATCTGGTCCCTGCAACACGCTTCGTAAAAGGCTCTCGATTTGCCGAGGGCTCTCTCCGTTGTCAATCTCCAGCTGGACGCTTCGGCACAAATCAAACTCGGCAAAACTGAACAAAGCCACTGCTATCCTTGCTAAAAGGCTCGCATTATACAGCGCTTCTTCGTCAGCAGTGAAGGGTTGGAGGCGCATCGAGCCTGCGAGGTCTTCAAGCAGTTCGCTCAACTTTCTGGTGCAACGCTTGGAGAGCAACGATCTCTCGCTTCCAAAACCGCTTGTAACTCGAAAAACCTGCAGCTTCCTTTCTTCGAAGCGCAGATTGTTCAATCCCAAGCTCTCAGCTGTATCTTCTACTGAGAGCGCGTAGACGTTGTCAGATCCATTCACAAGAAGCTCGAGGCATAACAACAGAGTCGCGACGCTCCTTGGCAAGACTGGAAGCCGAAGGGCTTAAATCCTTCGAATCGAGCTTTTACAAATTGCTCTTGTAATGCGTCCACTGATGTCAGCGCTTCTGCTCGGAATTTGTCCGCAAAGCTGGCAATCTTCTCACCCCAAAGAGCGACTCGTAGCTCAGCCCAAAGTATGGATGTACACGCAGAGAGAGTCTCCGATAAGAAACACGAGCGAAACACTTCGCGAAGTGAGCGGCGGACCTCCTCCGCAAAACTCGCAGGTGGCTTGAGCAGAAGTTCCGGAGCACCAACTTCGTGAACACAATCTGATCAATAAGACTTGGCGGAACATCTTTCCCAAGCGACTTGGTGGCGAATCCCAAGCATAATCTCAGCGTTTTCAACGATTCGGGACCGAAGACTTTTTTGCTCAGAGCTTTTGCCGATTCCGCTCTAGCCGGCTCTGCAGAGCGACCGGTGGATGCGGCGTGCGCGACTTTCTTGTCTGGACGCAACAAAGGATTTGCCTCAACGTTTTCAAAAGAGTACGCCTTGCTCGGAGCTGACCGTGGAAGAGGCTTCTCCTCGGCAACTAGCACATCTTGAGAGCTTTTGACTGAAGCTTGGTTTTGCTTTTTTGCTCAGTTGCTTTTCGGGAAGGCTCTTGGCTTGCTTTTCTTCAGTGGGCTGTTCGACCGGGGTCTCTCTTTCCACCTTGACTGGAGCACGCTTGACTCTGTTCAGCTAAACGTCGTCGGTGTCCACTGTCGAATCTAGAGAGCTCCATCTCCACCGTATTGGCTCACTTGCGTCATCTTTGCTCCCTGCAAGCTCGAGCTGCACGAGTATCTTTTGTAGCAGGTTCGTTTGTCCGCGACTTGAAGATGTGAGCACCCGAACAGTGTTCGCGGTCATCGAAACCCGTTCAGCCAATGCCCTTGCGTCTAGATTAATGGCGATCACTTGCGCTCGCTTTGATGCGCTCGTTCCTTCCATGCGATGGCCATCGTTCGAGAACGAGTGCAGCTGTATCGTTAAGCCTCCCGTCTTCTTCAGAAATATGTCGGCTGTCGCGTGAAAACCACCAAACTGACGGACAAGATTGAATGCTGGACGAGACGCTGAGTTCGGACACTGGCTGCTTGGCTGCACTGCCGGAGATGTGTTTGCTTCTGACAAATCAGCAAGCGTTCGGGATCTACAGCTTTCTCCGTTTGATAGAGAATAGTCACTCGATTATCTCCCAAAACTTCGTCGATGCACACGCACTTCTCTCCATCTGTAGGTCGCGAAAGAAGATGTAGCTCGGCAAACTCGAACGCTTGGGGGACACCAGGGCAAAACGCTGCTATCAGTTTACGCACGTCTGACAGCGAGGAACTCTCCAACACCTCGATATCTCGTAGAATCGCTCTAGCTTCTTTCCTTCCTGTGTTTGAGCCGGAGCTTGCCTCCTAGCTGTCGTAGACGAACACTGCAACCGTGATCGTTCGCCATTTCGGCCGCGAGTACTGCACAACTTGGATGAGCTCTGCGCTGGATGCAGAGGTCAACTTCTGTATCAGGAGCGCCTTGTCTGTCTTTTTACCAGCTCCATGAGTCTTCAGCGTCCGCGAAGCCGCAATGTTTTGACTCATAGCCTTCACTACACACGTTTACAGATGGGTTTGACGAATGAGCTCACTTCCAGAACGACGGTTTTGGCAAGCAGGCATGAAAAGAAATACTCACTCACACTGAGTTGACTCAAAGGTTGCGACTCCTGAGTCGCTCGTCTCTTAACAGCTCCAACCTTGGACCAAATTCGCGCAATGTCGATGACAACTGGGAGCTGATCACAGCGCTTTTCACAGTTGCAAATCCCGATTTTACAGGAGCATGATGCCGCGCAAAACACGTTTAGGTGGCCGTTTTCTCTTTCTTCGAGTCGACAGCAAACACTCGGCCGTTGTCGCGCCATTGGAAGCCACTCAATCTTTCTTCATCTACCCGTAGGCTCCCCACGTTGCGCTCTGTCGCTTAGATTGCTCTCGCGCGTTTCTAGCCCCCCTGTGGATAAATCTCGCAGTCGTACATACAAAACAGCGGATATGCGTTGTGCACTGCCAGGATGATCCGCTCTCGGAGCGCACATGACAAATGGTTGGTTGCATCCACGATTGCGCGCTCGCCTTGGCGTTGCGCTTGCTGATCTTGGAGACCAAGATCTCGTTTATGTGCGCACGTGGCTACCGCTGTCTTCTCCGAAGCGCCGTACTCGGTAAACGCGATTTCTGCTTCACCACCATCGACTGCACCGTCGCATCCGTGCTCTCAGCTTGCAACGACACTTTCAGCAGTGCCTCGGCGTAGCGCGTGCTCTATCGTTTGCTTCCCGGTGAAAGTTCGTCCACTCCCACAGTCACTTCATGCTGCGCTCTCATCCCAAGCGCGCATGTGTGAAAGAGTCGCGTTGCTTCGTGCAGGATGTGGAAATGTGCGAAAGGCAACTACAACATGCACATTCAGGGTGAAAAGACGGCAAAAGATGGTAAGCCGATTTTTCCACTTCAAATCGCGATGAGCAGGATTTCAAAAAGTCAGCTGAGCCAAAATCAGCTTACACCTACACATTGTATTTCGGGTACCCCACTTGAGCTAAGTGTTTCCCGTTTTGAACTGGCATCACTCATGGTTTGAGCTGGAAAAGTTACATCACTAATCCAGTCAGCAAAGTCGGATAAACCTGCTGGCTATTCGTAGCATCATCGGATAACTTGCGGTTCAAAAGCTATCTGGGCTGTCACTTTTTCCACATTTTTTTTGAAAGTTTGAATGAAAAATCATTCGCGCGCTCACAAATTCCAGACTGGCAAGCACGATTCACACAAGCAAACGAAAAAAAAGATGCAGCGATCGCAGCAGCAGCACGGGAGCGAGAGCCCCAAGAGCAGCCACGGCGTGCGCCTGCACTCGCTACAGGAGGACGAGGAGCGGCGCGAGCGCGAGGTGATGAATCTCAAGATGGAGGTGGCGCACCTGCGCGAGCGCCTGCACATGCGCGTGGGCGGCGAGACGAATGCGATCGAGCTCGAGGACGAGAACTTCACGCTCAAGCGCAGCCTGCTGGAGACGCAGCGTGCGCTTGTGGACCACCAGGACGCGCTGCGCGAAATGGACGCCAAGTATGCCAAGGCAATGCTTAACATGGTCAAGCTCGACCACGCGTGGAAGGCGAGCGCCGAGGACCTCAAGCAGGCGCAGCAGCAGGCGCTCGACGCCAAGGCGCGCGAGTTCCGACTCGAGCAGGACCTTGAGGCGTACAAACAGGACCACGAGCACGAGGTGAGCGAAGCGAAAGCCAGCGCAAAGCGCCACGGAGAGGAGCTCACTGCGTTGACGCGGGAGAATGTGCTGAAAGCACAGCAGCTGGAGCGTCAGAGCGAGCAGATGGAGCAGCTTCACCTACAGATCAGCGAGCTGAACGGGCACATGCACGCACTAAAGACAAAGAGCAGCGGTGTGCAGACAGCGTCCAAGCAGGACTACGACGAGCTGCAGAGCCTCTACCAGGAAGCCAAGGAGCAGTGCGCGACGCTTCGCGGGCAGACGAATGCGCTGCGAGATGAGAGCGCTGCGCTCAAGAAACAGGTCGATGAAGCGAAAGACACGATTGCAGCGACGACGTCACGCTTCCTGCAGCTCAAAGAGGACTACGCGACGTCACAGGTGCACCTCACCTCGGCCAAGCAGAGTGTGGACGAACACAAGAGGGAGATCGCGTTCCTGCAGACAGAGATCGAGCGCATTCAGGGTGAACTGAGCAAGCGAGACGACAAGTTGCTGCAGATGGAGAAGGAGAACAATCGACAGAGGCAGCAGCTGGCCGAGCAGCAGAAGCAGATCGACAATGCGGAGCAAATCTACGGACTGAAGGCGGAGCGCATCGTGTTGGCGAAAGAAAGTGAGTGGAAGGAGCGTGAGCAGGCGCTTGAGCGGCAGATTAGGGAGACTCAGAGCGAGGCGAGTCGCGCGCAGGACCAACTACAGGAGATGAAGCAGCTGCACCGCGATGTGCTTCTGCTTTTCGGTAGTTCTCAAGATGGCGATGAAATCGCGAACCAGGATCTGAAGACGCGCGTGAAGCAGGAACTGCACAGGACGAAAGTCACCGCCGTGAGTCTGGAGAAGGCGAAGCTGAGGATCGAGACCATGGAACGAGATTTGGTGCGCCAGGCGAGGCTCGTGCAGGAGAATGAAGACTTGCGTGCAGAGTACGACAAGGTGAAGAAGGTCATGGAACGCATGGTAGTGCGCAAGGGCAAGATGGAAGGCAACCGAACGCCCACAAAGCCCGCCAAGCGGCCGTCCGAGGAGCGAGCGGAGCTGTTGAGAACTAGAGCCGAGCCGCTCCGGGCAAAGCGCAAATTGGAGTCAAGTCAGGAAGAAACCGAGGCAGAGCGAAGCAGCGTCAAGAGCAGCAGAGCCATCGCAGAGAGGCTCCCAGCAGCACTCGCGGCGGTGACTGAGACCTCAAGCACTACCGCCACCAGCAGCAACAATGAGGAGGCTATGCGGAGCAGCAAAGTGAAGGTCAAGCGCGTGTTCGTGCAGTCGCGGTACCTCAACAATGTCACAAGTCGGCGCGTGGACTTTTAAGCGAAGACAAGACGCCAACGCACAACACACACAGTAAATTAAATTGTAATCTCAAAGTACTTAATCTTAACGTCAGAACTGCGACCTACTCGTCTGATCTCAGAAAGAAGAAATCTCTCTCTCTCTCGCTCTCTCTCTCTCTCGCACACTCACTCACACAGGCGCCAGCTCTTTTTCTCTCGCTTTCTCTATTCCAAATGCTACGCACGGGACGCCACACCTCACAGCTCCATCTTGTGAAGCGACCACCCGGGCACGCTCTTCTGGTCCTTCACGCGCAGCCGGATGGCCTCAAAACACCGGAACGAGTCAGCGCTGATCTTGCTCTTGTCGCCTGTGGCGGAAAGCGCGGTGTAGCAGGGGATGTACTCGTTGACCTTGTCAAACGTGACGAGCACGCCGCCGTTGTCGAGCGCCTCTGGGAAAAGCTTCGGACATTTGTGCGCCTTGAGCTGATGCAGTCCACCCCAGTACGGCACCCACGCGATAATTCCGCCTTGCGCGAGGTTCTGTCCATCGATCGCGACCTAGAACGACAGGAAACAAGTCAGTCTCATTGATGTTGCACTTGTGCTAAATGAATGTCATGACCGCATCGAGCAGTACGTACGAAGATGGACTCGTTGGCAAACGCGAACGTCGGGTCAAGCGAGAAAATCGCCACAGCCGCGCGCTGTTCGGCTTGCAGCTCGATCGCCGCGTTGAGCGAGAAATAGCCCGCAAAGCCCAGCAGCAGCAGCGTCTTGAGCCAGCGGCGGTGGAAGCAGCACGCGAGGAAGCTCAGCAGTACCAGCAAACTGCCCTGCGCCAGCGCTCGTGCGCACAGAGGCGAGACGTCCTCCACGCCGTGGCTGTTGAACGCGAGACACTCCTCCCAGCCGCTCAGGAATGATGCACTGCAGTCCTCCACGTTGTTGATCTCGAGATTGCGCCACAGCAGCGTGTGCAGCGAGCTCGGCGGCATCTTCTCCGAACACGCGGCACCGTAGAACACGACGGCAAGCCCCGTGAGCGACAGCAGATTCGCGAACACCTTGACGAGCGTACCGGCTGCACTCGCGCTCTGCAGCGGCCATGGCGTGCTGTTTCTGATGTACATACGCAGACAGGATAGAATCGTTATCGACAACTGGTTCATATGCACAACGCCATCAACAACCCCAGCAAGCAAGCTCCAACTGTGCGATCGCGCCTACCTCTTCAGCACCGCTGAGTACATGAACATGGGCACAACCAGCAGCGTCAGGACGGTCCAGAACACGTTCTCCGCGAGTCCGCCGCCCGCCACGCGCGACGAGCTCACGCCGCGGAGCGGACTTGGCTCCGCATCTTCTTCTTCAGATTGCTGCTGCTGCTGTGCGTCCTCACCCTCGCTCTCTGAGTCGTCCGAGTCAGCGTTGGCCTCGTCGTCCGAGCGCCAGACGTCGGCGTCCGGGTCATCATCGCCGTCTAAGTCGTCGTCGCTGTCGTCTGAGTCGCTGCCGTCGCCATCGCCGCCACCCCAGCCGCCGCCGTTGTCGCGCACCTGCTGCGCGTGCATCGCGTCGATCTGCTCGTCCTTCGTGTGGATGTACGCGTCGTTCCACTGGTCGTCCACGAAGATCGGCTGGTTCGCCGCCTTGGCGCGCGAGCGGGTGAGCATCTTGCTGCTTATCTTGATTTGCTTGCGTTTTTCGAAAGTGGCCGTTTGGCGACTCGTTTGTAATGGGCGGGAACAACAGGTGCAAAAAGTGTACAGGGAAACCTATAGTGAAATTATCGAGTGAGCTGATGACTTGAGAAGGCGAAAGGTCCTTTTGGTTCCATTGGACAAATTATCTTCAGCTCGAAATCCCTATATGAAGAGCGTCACGCGTGTGCGAGTTTCTCCTTTTCGCGTATGGCCTTCCAGCACTCTCTCTCCCTCTCACCCCCCACCGACTGCCAATGACGGAGACTCCAACGCCAAAGAACCAGAGCGTCTGTCGACACCGTTTTGCCAAAATCGCGGTCTACCACCACCGCGCTCTGGCAAAAAATATGCCACGCTACACTACGAAGCACGAGCTCCGATTTCTGCCAGAAGGATGCGTCACGATCTAGATACCAGCGCCGCTAACTTATGCGCGCATTGGCAACAGCAAGAATGGGTTGTCAAGCGGTTCTCGTAAGTTTGATTCCATCCTCAAGAAACACCAAGAGCGCTAGGCACGTGGTAAGGGGAGAGAGGTCTTCCCATTTTCACGCCTCTACGATCAGAAAAGCAAGCGAGTTCTTCAATCTGCTATGGAAATAAGAGATGCAAACAGTCTATTTTCTAAAGGAAGCAATACATCTCCCCTTTAACCCTCTCTCTATCGGAAGAAGCTCTTGAGGTCCTCGAGACTCAGGCGCTCGCTGCGCTTGTCGTCGCCGCTCTTCGATGCCACGAGCACGTGCTTCGCGAGCTTCTCCTTGCGCTGCTGCAGCTGTAGGATCATGTCCTCCACGGTCGCGTCCACCACGTAGCGCTTCACGATCACGTCCTGCTCCTGGCCCAGACGGTGCACGCGGTCGATCGCCTGGTCCTCCACGCCCGGGTTCCACCACGGGTCCATCAGAATCACGACCGAGGCGCACGTGAGGTTGAGTCCCACGCCGCCCGCCTTGAGACTGATCACGAGTACGTCCAGCGCCGACTCCTTGGCGAACCGCGTGAGTACGCGCTCGCGGGTCTCCTGGTTCATCGCGCCGTGGAACATGCAGTGCGCGAAGCCGTTTGTCTGCAGCAGCTTCGCGATCATCTCGAGCATGTACGTCCACTGCGAGAAGACCACGACCTTGCGCTTCTTGGCGACGCCCACGCTCTGCTCGTTCTCGCGCCGGATGACCAGGAGGTCGTGCAGCAGCTGCTTGAACTTCGTGCTCATAAACACTCCGCCCGCGTTGCTCTGCTTGGCATCTTCCCCCGCTGAAGCGCTGTTGTCATCATTGCCTTGGTGTTCTCCATCTTCTCCTCTAGTTCCTGCGTCATCTCTTTCTTCTTGGGCTTTTGGAACGGGCGTGGGCAACACAAACACTTTCGCCATGTCCACCACGGCGCGACACACCGGACAGCCGCTCTCCAGGTCGCTCGCGAGGCTGTCGCGCAGACACTGCTCGCACAAAACGTGCGCACACGCAGTCAGCACGCCGTTCACGGGCGGGTCCAAGCACACGGGACACTCGTGGGACTCGAGCCCTTCTTCCACCTGCGCGAGCACGTTTTCGATGTACGACTTGGTTAGTCCGCCACTGCACGAGCCCCCGCCGTTGTTTTCATTCGCCTCTGCGAGCAGCGTGCTCGCGTCTTTCGATACTACACCGTCGCTGCTAGCTTGTTGCATGTCCTGCTGCAGACGCGCAGAGATGCGGCGGTAGTACGACTCCATCGACTCGTCCTTCTGCGGCTGGAAGAGCGACACAACAGACGACTCGGACGCGTCTCTGCTGTGTCCAGATAATGAGGACGCTGCTTGCGTCTGTGCTTCCTCAAAGTTGCGTCCGAGCGCCAGAAACGGGTGGTTGCACGCCTGTCGCAGTCGCAACAGCAGCGCGAAGATCGCGACGTAGCTGTTGCTCGCCGTGCCGCTGGCGACAAAGCCGTTGAACTCGGCGCGACTCTTGTCGTACACGGCCTGGTAGAAAGTGCGCTCTTCCTCCGAGAACTCGAGCTTCACGAGTTCCATGTGCTTCGGCGGGAGCTGCACAATGTTCTTCCCGTGGCGGTCCCTCGTGTGCTTCGTGCGGCGCAGCAGGATGGGCGTGAGCACGACCTTGAGCCGCCCCAGCGCGTTCACTTCGTCTCCCTGCTCGAACGGCGCGGCGACCACGCGTTTCCACCACGACACGCGCGACCAGGGCTGGTACTGGAGGAAGCAGAGCAGTGAGAAGAGGTCGTCGAGCGAGTTCTGGATCGGCGTGCCCGTGAGGCACCAGCGATGTGTGGCTTGCAGCGACGCGCATGCCTTAAAGTACGTCGTCATGCGGTTCTTGATGCTGTGCGCTTCGTCAAGGATCACGCGCAGCCAGTTGCACGCGACGAGCACGCCGCTGTCATTCGGCTTCTCAAACTCTTTGGACAGCACGCCGTAGGTCGTGAGCACGACGTCGCTCTTGTTGATGGAGCCGAGCGTCGCCACGTTGTTCTCGCGGTCGTCGCCGTAGTAAATGTGCACGCTGAGCGTGTTGGGGCGGAAGCGCTCATCGATCTCGTTCTTCCACTGGTGCAGCAGACTCAGTGGACACACGATGAGCGTCTTCTGGCTGCAGTCGTGCGGCGTGGCTCGTTGTTTCCTCATCATGACGCCAGTGGATGTGGTAGTGGCATCCAGAGACTCTCTTTTCACTGCCGAAGTGCCAGTACTGAAATGCTTCTGGTAGGCGGTGAGCGCGAGCATCATCATGGTCTTGCCCATACCCATGTCGTCCGCCAGAATGCCGCCAAGGCACGGCGTCGGCGGCTGTGGTGGCTTGAGCGACGCGATCTTCTCGAACCGATTGATAAAATATGAGCGTTCGCTCCTGTGGAACTTTCGTGCTTCCCACATCTGCAGAAAGACCACACGCGAAGAAAACAAATGAGCACTCTGATATGGGGACCATAGACCTTGGGATACAGACAGAGAAATACAGATAACGTACCGGGTTGGTGTCCTCGTCCAAGCTGCTGGCGTCTTCTCTTTCTCCTTCTTTCATTGTAGCTATTCGTCCATTCGCCATCTGCTTCATCAGTTTGTTCTTGACCTGGTTCTCTCGCGCGAGCATCCACCGCACAGCGGCTTTCTGGTGGTCTCGCAGAGTGATGTCCTTGAGGAACGGCGCGAGCTCATCTGCTGGACTGACTGCAGCCCCAGTCCCACTTTCATGCGCGTCCTCGTCAGCGGTTGAGCCAATAAAGTCCGAAAAGAGCGCCTCCAAGCCGGCGTCTTTGTCCTCTACAGCCAATTGCAGGGTCTTGTCTGTAGCTATTGCTATTGCTGGCTCAGTGGACTCGGGTTGTATCATGTCGAGGGCCATGTAGAGCGCGTCTGAGAGATGGAACTGCGGATGCTCCTCGTGGAAAATCGAAAACGCCTTCGTGTTCACAAACACAAACACGAGCACCTGCGAATACAGAGACAGCAGCACCAGTGAGCCCTCGGGTGGCTGAACAGCTAAGGGTCATCACATAGCAAGGATACGGTCTTACGTTGAAAGAGGCGAACATCTGCGACGAAGCTGGCGTGGACTGGCACACACCGCCGAGCGTGATCAGTCCTTCTTTCATCAGCGGCTGGAAGATCGTCTCCATGTCGCGGTCGAGTCGTCCAATCTGCCATTTCATACATGAAACAATACATTAGCATTGCATCTCATTGTGGAGCAACAATAGCAACGCGGGCATCTTTACCAATGAGTTCTGCGCTGTTGCCACGCGGATGATCCCAGCGAAGAGCGAAGACGCCGAGGACGCAGGACTCGAGCCTGCGGACGCGCCGGGTCGCAGTCGCTTCTTGCCCGCGTTCTCAGCCTGCAGCACCAAGCGGTCGCCCACACTCATGGAGACCGAAGAGCGGTTCAGAGTCGCACTCATCACGCGACTTCCAAGCAGCCGAAAGGGTTCGCGAGCAAACGATCTCTCAACATGCGCGCACGCGGACGCAATGCGCCGCTCCGCTTCAGCATCCACTTTGGTCGCAGATGCGCCGTCGCTAGCCGCCATTTGCTCGAAATACGCGCTCACAGCGGCCATGACGCTGTAGCAGTTGCGCGCCAGCAGCGCGATCATGTCGTTCGACGGCAGGTCGATGCCGAGCTCCTTCAGCTGGTCGATCTTCTTCTTGAGCCGCAGCGCCTCTTTCTCATTCGAGCTGCCGACCGCTACCAGCGGCTTCTGGATCTGCTTCTGCACGCTATTGCTACCACCACCACTGCCATGGCTGCTATTGGATCGGGACTTCTTTCTCGACCACGGGTCGCTCGGACTGCTTCGACTGCTGCTGCCACCACCACCGCCACCACCGAACGGCAATGGAGCGGACTTGACGGGCGTCTTGTGGCGCGGCGTGAGGCAGATCGCGCACTTGTCGATGTCGCTCTCGTTCTCGAAGGTGCACATGGCACAGCCCCAGCCGCAGACCTCCACGTCGTCGCTGCTCGTGGCCGCCATCGTTCACTCGCGTGTAATGCTGCTTTGCTTCTCGAAGTTGCGTGAAAATGGCGCGCATTGTGGGCTTACCGCCAATATCGGAATCTCTAGCACAAAATACTAAACAAAGTCTACTTTTGTGTAAAACGGTCATCCAGTTTTCGACAAATGAGAATTACAACAGTAACTCCCTATCTCAAATTCCAAAGCTTCCACGCTCGCCTAACAGCAGCAGGCGAATCAGTGGCTCATGCTGGTCATTCTGTTGGTGCGCAGAGCCACGAAGAGCTCCAGCATTCACTAGATGACGATGCTCACGCCCGCGTCGCGCCTCACGCGCCTCTCGCGCTTCGCCGTGCGCCGCACCACTGCCGCCCATGCGCCCGCGACTCAGCTCACCACCAGCAACGCAGCGTGGTCTTTGGTGCGCGCGCACTCAAACTGCTCTGGCAACGGCAGCGGCTCTGGAAGCGGTCACGCGCATGTGAAGGTGCACAGCTCGCGTCTGCCAGGCTCCGGTCCGGGCCTCGCCGACTTTATCCGCGAGTCACGCGCCGGCGGCGAGGATGGCGACCACGCTGCAGGCTCGGTGGCGCTGCACGAAGAGAGCGAGATGAACTTTCCGGCGACCGGCACGATCCGCTCGCTGGAGGAGCTCGAGGAGCAGCAGATGGAGCAGCAGCAGCAGCGCAAGTTCTTCATCGAAACGTACGGCTGCCAGATGAACTCGGCCGACTCGGAGATCGTGCGCGCGATCCTGCTGGAGAACCAGTACACGCCGGCGCTCACGCAGGAGGACGCCGACATCATCTTGCTCAACACGTGCGCCGTGCGCGACAACGCCGAGGCCAAGATCTGGAACCGCCTCGAGCAGATCCGCCAGGTGAAGGCCAAGATGCTGCGCACGAACAGCAAGAAGGCGCCCAAGCAGCTGCCGACCGTCGGGGTGCTCGGCTGCATGGCGGAGCGTCTGAAGGCGCAGCTGCTCGAGTCGGACAAGATGGTGGACCTCGTGGTCGGCCCGGACGCCTACCGCGACATCCCCAACCTGCTCCGCGTCGTGCGCGGGGGCAACTCGGCCGTGAACGTGCAGCTATCGCTGGATGAAACGTACGCGGACATCGCGCCCGTGCGCTCGGACCCGAAGAGCCCGTCCGCGTTCGTGTCCATCATGCGCGGCTGCAACAACATGTGCTCGTACTGCATCGTACCGTTCACGCGCGGGCGCGAGCGCAGTCGCGTAATGAACTCGATCGTGGACGAGGTGCGCGCTTTGCGGGACCAGGGTGTGAAGGAGGTCGTGCTGCTGGGCCAGAACGTCAACAGCTTCCACGACAAGAAGTCCGAGGGGGCGTCCGAGAAGGGACGCGGCTACGTGGCTGCCGAAGGGTTCGTCAACATGTTTCGCTCGCGCGACACGCTTGGGTTCCGCTTCGTGGACCTGCTGGACGAGGTCTCGCGCGTGGACCCGGAGATCCGCATCCGCTTCACGTCACCGCACCCAAAGGACTTCCCGGACGAGGTGTTCGACCTCATGAACGAGCGCTTCAACATCTGCAGCAGCATCCACATGCCGGCGCAGAGCGGGAGCTCGTCGATGCTTGACCGTATGCGTCGTGGGTACACGCGCGAAGCGTACATCGCGCTGGTGGACAACATGCGTGCGCGCATCCCGGGCGTCGCGATCTCCTCGGACTTCATCTCGGGCTTCTGCGGTGAGACGGACCAGGAGCACGACAGCACGATCTCGCTCATGCGCCGCGTCTGCTACGACCAGGCGTTCATGTTCGCGTACTCGGTGCGTGCGCGCACCCACGCGGCCCACCGCATGGAGGACGACGTGCCGAGCGACGTGAAGCTACGCCGCCTGCAGCAGGTCATCGACACGTATAGTGAGGTGATCACGAAGAAGAACCTGGTGGAGGACTCGGACCGCCTGCACCTCGTGCTCGTGCAGGGTCCGAGCCGCCGCTCGAGTGACGAGAAGCCCATGCTCACGGGGCTCACGGACACGCACAAGCGCTGCGTGTTCGCTGACCACATGCTCCCCGGCTCGCTGCGGGACTTCCAGCACCAGGCGGGTCCGCTGCTGGCCTCCGAGTTCCTGCCGCTGCCGCCGCTCGCGGCCGAGGGCGTGCACGCCATGAAGGGCGACTACGTGCTCGTGCGCGTGCACGAGGCCGGACGCCACACGCTGCACGCTGCGCCCATCGCGCGCACGACGCTGCAGGAGGTCTCGGAGCTCGTGCCGCGCGAAGAGCTGGGAGCGCGCGTGCATAGTCTCGAGGCGCTGGGGCTGTGAGGATGAAGGACAAGCGAAGGCGTGACGTACATAGATAGAGACGACAAGACCACAAGACGCACTGACAGACTGATCTACTTCACCTTTGCTGTATTTTATTTGAGAGAGAGAGCGAGCGACACAACAGACCGCCATCGTCATAGAAAACAAAGAGAGAAAGAGAATGGAGCCATTGGTCGTTCACTTCATGTGCTGTCCTTCTTCCTGTTGCTCAATGCCTTCCTTCTTCCTGCCTCCTCTTCCTGTTCCTACTACGTGCCGAGCGTCAAGTGCCATGCGCTGCTGTTAATATTTACTGACCGACAGCGCCGCGAGCGGCCTCGGCAGCGCGCTTCTGCATCTCCATCTGCAAGTTCGAGATCTGTCGACACGCACAAATACACAATACGCAATAGGAACCAGTCAGCACGATCTAAGCTCACACCTGTAGACAGAGAGACCGGCAGGCAGTTCCAAACGCACATTCGTTCGGATCTCCACGGCGTCCTTCTCCTTGAGATCGATCTTGCCGTTCACTTTGCCCCTGTAAACGCACAAAGCACAACAGCACGCCATACGTTATGTCAATAAACAAGATCTCTCATACTTCCAATGGACGCAGGCGCACAGAAATAGCAAAAGCTCAACGCACAGCTCGTTGTTGATGAACTCGAGGCGCTTGTTGACGTTCGCCTTGGCCTCGTTCACATCCTGCTTGAGCAGCACGGGTCCGATGAGCTTGTACACCTTCGCGTCGTCGCCCAGCAGATCCAGCTCCTGCGCAATCATGCAAACACCTGTGAGCCAATGCTGCTATTAAATTTCAACAGAACCATCGCTACGAACGCCACCGTCGCACCTTCTTGACCATCGTGTTCTCGTTGGCTTGCTGCGCGTACTGCTGGCGCTGCGTCGCGAGCACTTGCACTTCTGCATTTGAAACACAAC